>CM077462.1:113265675-113519803 GCA_039654755.1 Calcarius lapponicus
AACTGGAAGTGGGAGAGAACAAAAATACATCCTCAGGGGCTTTCAAGAAAAAGTCCTCATGGTGGGAAATCCAAATTAAAACCAAACCTTCCTCAGAAAACTGGGATTGGAACGAGATGGGTGGAGAAATTAAAAAATTTAAATGAAATTTAAATTTATCTCAATATATAATGGGTAGGCTGTGTTAGACAATTCAGATGGATGGATGATGGATGATCGATGGATGATGGATGGATGGATGATGGATGGATGGATGGATGGATGGATGGATGGATGGATGGATGGATGGATGGATGGATAAGGGATGGATGGATGGATGATGGATGGATGGATGATGGATGGATGGATGGATGATGGATGGATGGATGGATGGATGGATGGATGGATGGATGGATGGATGGAGGGGATGGATGATGGATGGATGGATGGATGATGGATGGATGGATGGATGGATGGATGGAGGATGGATGGATGATGGATGGATGGATGGATGATGGATGGATGATGGATGGATGATGGATGGATGGATGGATGGATGATGGATGGATGATGGATGGATGGATGGATGATGGATGGATGGATGGATGGATGGATGGATGGATGGATGGATGGATGTGGATGGATGGATGGATGGATGGATGGATGGATGGATGGATGATGGATGGATGATGGATGATGGATGGATGGATGATGGATGGATGGATGGATGATGGATGGATGGATGGATGGATGATGGATGGATATGGATGGATGGATGGATGGATGATGGATGGATGATGGATGGATGGATGATGGATGGATGGATGGATGATGGATGATGGATGATGGATGGATGGATGATGGATGGATGATGGATGGATGGATGATGGATGGATGGATGGATGATGGATGATGGATGATGGATGGATGGATGGATGGATGATGGATGGATGGATGGATGGATGGATGGATGATGGATGGATGATGGATGATGGATGGATGGATGATGGATGGATGGATGATGGATGGATGGATGGATGGATGGATGGATGGATGGATGGATGGATGGATGATGGATGGTGATGGATGATGGATGATGATGATGGATGGATGGATGATGGATGGATGGATGGGTGGATGGATGGATGATGGATGATGGATGGATGATGGATGATGGATGATGGATGGATGATGGATGGATGATGGATGGATGGATGATGGATGGATGATGGATGGATGGATGGATGGATGATGGATGGATGGATGATGGATGGATGGATGGATGGATGGATGGATGGATGGATGGATGGATGGATGGATGGATGATGGAGAACCTGGAGAAGTAATCTTCTCAGAACTGGAGTGACAGGATAAGTGGGAATGCCTAAAACCTCAAAGAGGGCAGGGGCTGGATGGGATTTTGGGCAGGAATTTTTTCCTGGGAGGTTGGGGATTCCTCTGGATCCCTGGCTGTGCCCAAGGCCAGGTTGGACACTGGGGCTGGGAGCAGCCTGGGGACAGTGGGAGGTGTGGTTCCAAATACCCTCACTATTTGAAATCCATGGATTTCTTTCCTTAGGGATGCTGCTGTCTCTGGAGTTCAGCATTTCCCTGCTAAAGCTGGGCAGGGAGCTGACCCTCCTTTCATGGGAGTGGAGTTGGATAAATGAACACCAGGGCAGCCCTGGATTTGTGGGAAGGGCTGCAGCCAGAAATGTGGGGCAGAGGAACAGGTTGGTGCAGCTGGCTGGAACTTTTCCAGGGTTTCTCACTGGCAGCTGGGTTGGTAATTCCAGGTGAATCCTGGAGCAGCAGTGGGATGTGTTTGCTCCCCAGTCAGGCACTGACCCCACTCTGTTTTACCACCTGATTATTTATTTCTGCTCCCCACTGATCTGAGTGGGGAACGTGTTAAAAAAGCCTGACCACGTGCAGCTCTCTGATATTCATTTTATGAAGAGGATGAACAGCTCTTTTCTAACAGTTTTTATATTCCCTACAGGCAACTTTATCAGCCAGATCTATTCCAGTGAGATGATTTAACTCAGACCTCCCTCAGCACAGTTCCTTTATCCCTTGGAGGGTCAGATGGAGATCAGGAAGGCAATTCTTATTTCCCAAATGTTTCATTTCTGGTCAGGAACAACCCCAATGATACCAATGATCTTTCTGGTTTTTGCAACTGTGAAGGAAAACTTGAGGAATTCTGGTGGAATTCTCCACTCTCCTCCTGTGGTGCACAGAGCCAGTGCCAGAGCCCAGGAAAAAAATTATGGAATCATGGAATGATTTGGGTTGGAATGGACCTTAAACCCATCCCACCCCTGCCATGGCAGGGACAACCTCCCACTGTCCCAGGCTGCTCCAGCCCCAGTGTCCAACCTGGCCTTGGGCACTGCCAGGGATCCAGGGGCAGCCCCAGCTGCTCTGGGAATTCCATCCCAGGACCTCTCAGTCCTCACAGGAAATTTATTTTTTCCTAATATCTCACCTCCCTCATGTGCAGGTGTCCATCAGGAGGGAATTTCTGCCTTCTTCTCCTCTTTGGTCCCTACTAGAGCCAGGTCAAATGCACTTCCACACCCATCTCCCAGTTCTCATTTTGGGAAAACTTCTCCAAGTTTTTTTTTTTACCTTTCCATGAGTGTGCTTGAATGTTGTGGTGATAATGCAGGCAATGATTGCAAAATAATGAAGAAGAAATAATAATAGTGCTAAGTTGAGCATTCAATGCTAAAGAATTGTATTTTAGTAAAAAGAAAAAGAAGGAAAAACAGGCTCAGAGTCACATATTTATCTTCTCCTCCTCCACCTTGCACCTGTTCCCCCCAGCCCTCCTTTGCTGGCTTCAAAGGACCTGTTTTTCACTGTTTTGGGGGTTTTTTTGTGGGCAACTTTGTTGCATCTGAGTTTCTGAGAAAGAGGGGAGAGAAAACAGAAGAAAGTGAATAACTGAGAGAGCTGCAGCCAGGGTGGGTTTTGTGGTGCTCAACATTTATTTAGAAAAGCTCTGGAGGGAACATCAAGCTGAGCTTTGGGGCTTTGGGGGCTTTTTTGTTGTTGTTTCTTTGCTCAGTGACAGTGGAAACGCAGCAGCAAAGCTGAGCCCTGAATCTCAGCTTTCCCTGCAGCTCTTATCCACGGAGCCTCTTCATCCCCTGCTTTTCCCCTGATCCCACACGAACCAGGTGTCACCTCCCTGCCTGAGTGGCCATGGGGTTGTTGGAATTCCATGAGGAGGAAAGATGGGCAGAGGTGGAGCAAGATGATTTGAAGTTCCCTTCAACCCAAACCATTCCCAAAATGATTCCTCATTTTGTGATTCCACCTGCAGAGCTGCCCCAGCGCAGGGAGGAGCTGGAGCTGCTGCAGAGAGCCCAGAGGAGGCTCCAGGATGAGCAGAGGGATGGAGCAGCTCTGCTGGCAGGAAAGGCTGGCACAGCTGGCATTGTTCACCTGCACAGGAGAAGCTTTGGGCTGAGCTCAGGGTGGCCTTGCAGGGCCTGAAGGAGCCCCAGGAAAGCTGCAGAGAGACAAATGCCAGGGGATGCAGGGACAGCACCCAGGGAATGGCTCCAAAGTGAAAAATTACAGGTTTAGATCAGATATTGGGAACAATTTCCTCCCTGTGAGGATGGGGAGACCCTGGCACAGGGTGCCCAGAGCAGCTGTGGCTGCCCCTGCATCCCTGGCAGTGCCCAAGGCCAGGCTGGACACTGGGCTTGGAGCAGCCTGGGACAGTGGAAGGTGTCCCTGCCATGGATCTGGATGAACTTTAAGGCCCATTCCAACCCAACCCATTCCATGATTCTGTGAGGACAGGCTGGGCAGGCCTGGCTTGGGATGAGTCTGATCCATGGTCTCACTTTGCAGTGGAATTTTTAAGAGGAGCTGTTTTGTTTTGTTTTTTTTTCATGGATGATGAGTGAAAGCAGCAGCAGCTGCCAACTGCTTGGAATGTCAGCGGGATCTTGAGAGGTTCAAGTCCACACAAGTCGGCCCTGAGAGCTCTGAGCTCTGCCTTAGAGTGTAAAAGGAGCCTTCAGAGCAGGCAGCTGATCCCTGTACCAGTAAGAGCAGCTCAGAGGAGCTGAGGTGACTCATGAGAGCATTTTGGAGGTTTTCTCATTCCTGAAAAGGGGATTCCTTCTCCTTCCCCCACCCTGGCTGCCAGGACAGCCCCAGTTTTAAACTTTGTTTCCCCAGGGCCTGCCTGAGGGGAGGCGTGCGCCCTGCTGAGGGGAAGAGAAGGGGCCTCCTCTGCTGAGGAGAAACATGGGACACACAGAGAGCCTTGGAATCATGGAATGTTTGGGGTTGGAATTTGAAAATAATCTGCTGCCACCGCCTGCCATGGCAGGGACACCTCCCACTGTCCCAGGCTGCTCCAAGCCCAATGTCCAACCTGGCCTTGGGCACTGCCAGGGATCCAGGGGCAGCCCCAGCTGCTCTGGGCACCCTGTGCCAGGGAAGAATTCCTTCCTAATACCAAGTCTAAACCTTCCCTCTTTCAGTTTAAAGCCATCATTCCTTGTCCTGCCACTCCCAGCCCTTGAGAAATGTCTCCATCTTTCCTGTGGGCTCCTTCCAGGCCCTGCAAGGTGCTCCAAGAGCAGAGCCTGCTCTTCTCCAGGCTGTTTTCCCAGCGAATCCCTCTCTCTGATCAGCTCCGTGGCCCTCTGGAATGTCTCCAGCAGCTCCAGGTCCCATGTCCTGCTGCAGCTCTGCAGGTGGAGAGCAGAGCAGAAGGGGGAATCACCTCCCTCAGGGCAGCCCAGGCTGTGTTTGGCTTTCTGGACTGGGTCATGGTAATGATCAGCAAACGGGATTGCTGTGATGGATAAATATGGAATTTAAAATCCAGCAATTTTTACCATGCCATGTTTTATTTGCATCAAACAGTTAAGAGAAAATCCAGCAAATTATCCATACAACAAAAAAAAAGGGCATGAAACAGCTCTAAAACCTCATCTCACTGCAAGGTGCTCCAAGGTGACCCCAGCACCCAGAGGTGGCTCCACTGAGATGTTCCTGCTCCTCAGGAAAATTTGGGCTCTGCTGATTCACACTGGCTGAGGAGCAAGTGCCAAATCTCTTCTTGTACCTCCCTCATTATCTGGGATTTTCCAGCTGGCTATTAGAGGTGATTCCCATTTCTTAAAGAAAGGCCATGAGTAATTTTTGCTCTGTTTGGTGGTTTTGCTATTCATGATGGGAGGTGATAACGAATGAGAGATGAGATGAAAAAACTTCACGATCTCTGCAATCTCATTGTTTCCCAGGAATAATTAGTCAGCTTCCTTTTGGGTTTCTGTGGGTGCCAGGAAAGAAAGTGAAATATTTCTAAGAATGAGAGGTGTCATGATAAAATCCTTGATGAGCACAAAGACATGAATTTAATGCTTAAAGGGGGAAGGTGGAAGAGGTGTCTCATGGATTTTAAGGGGTGGAGGCACCTGTTTGTATAAACACCTTGTGGCAGGAGTTGTGCTAGCTCTGATGGAGCTTTTTGTGGGAAAAGACCTCCTGGATCAAGGGATGCACCAGGATTGCAATGGTGGTTGGGCCCTGGGGTTTTTTTTTGTGGTTTTCCAATTTGCCTCCTCTTCTCCATGCCACCCTGCAGCTCTCTCTCCTGTTTCCACCCCAAAACCACTTTGTGTCCCTGTCACACAGAGGTGTTCTCCTAAAGCCTGAGCAGCAGGAAGGAGATTTCAGGATCAGGAGCTCTGGATTTGAGTCCTGCCAGGTGAGGAATTTTACTCCCACTGCCTGAGAAGCCAAACAGTCAGGGCTGCCTCCTCCCTGCGAACAAAACCTTGGAAAAAACAGGCACTAAAATCCTGCAGTCCTCCTTTTTCATCCTTTTCCTAACCCCAGTGTTGTGCAAGGAAGATGTCCCAGAGATCCAGAGCAATTGCTCCCCACAGCCCATCCCTGCCTGAAGCGAAGCCCTTTGAGGTCCTGGGGAAGTTTTCCCTGATTCCTTCAGGCTCCTGCAGGCTCTCCCCAATTAATCACACCCCAATTAATCTCTTCCTTGGGATTTCAGGATTTCTAAACCCACTGTTTCAACAGAACAAGGATTTTCAACACATCCTGCCCAGAGGGCTGCAGTTGCCATTCCCATGCGGAATTTTTTCCTCACCCTGGGAGAAGCAGCAATACATCTCTGGGAGTTGGGAAACACCACTGAGCCATTGCTGCAGAGCCTCAAATATTTAATTAATGTCTAATTGGAATTCTTTTGACCAGACTCAAAGGCTGAACATCAATTGCCTGATTTGTCCCCTCTGGTTTTCAGCTCCAAGGAAACAACCCAACTTCAGTTTGTGCAGTTGGAATAATTCTTATATTTCTCTGTTTATAGGGTTTTTTTTTTGGGGGGGGGAATAATTGCTATTTTTTTTTTCTGACTTCTAGTTGATGTATGAAGAGATAAGAAATATTTTCTATTTTTTCTATTTTTTCTATTTCTTCTATTTTTTCTATTTTGTATATTTTAAAAATATACATAATATACAAAAATATGCATATTATATATATATGTATTTTTATATGATACAATAGATTTAAAATATATAATATATTATAATATATAATATATAATATATAATATATAATATATAATATATAATATATAATATATATTAAAATATACATAATATACACAATATAAAAATATACATTAATATACATGTTTAGAAGCAAAAACTGATGGATTTGGGTTTTTTCTAAATATAATTTAGTTGTCATCAATTATATGATTTTCCATGTAATGCCTTGAAGATAGGATGATCCCACAAGTCCACGAGGTGCAGGATGAGAGGGATTATCAGACTCTTGGTCTATTAATGCCCCTAAATGAACAACCCCTTTTAAACTTGTATTTATCTTCTCATAGATCTATTGATTTAAAGAAGCCCAAACTCTTCCTTCTTCATTTTTTTCCTTCCCTGATGTTCCTAAATAATCATTAAAGCCCATTGTGGTTTAACAGGCCTATAAATCACGGCCGGGGAAGGGATTTGCTTGGGATCTGCTTCTCCCCTGGTGAGGCTTGGAACAACCTTGGATCCAGGCCAAGGTTTAATTTTCAAATGCTCCCATTTGTGCCTCCCTGGGGTAGGAGATGTAATGCTCTTATCTTTGCTTTTGGGCCAAATCTCAAACCACTAAAGGACCAATTCAGGGCCTCAGGGGGGAATCGGGGTTGGGTCAAAATGGAGGAAAAAAAAAATCTTTGTTTTGGCAAAGGCAACGATTCTGGCAGGGATTAAAATTAAAATGTGGTGTTCCAAATGAGGCTGGAGAGCAGTGGAGGGGAAAAAGGAATTTAAAAATAGATTCCTGGGGGTCCTGGCTGGTGGCAAGTTGGATGTGAGTGAGCAGACCCCCGGGGCCAGGAGGGACATCCCTGTCCTGGGGACAGCAGGGACAGCACAGAGGGGATTGTCCCCCTTGCCTCACCCTGTGCTGGGGACAGTTCTGGGTGTCTCGATGTGACAAACGCATCAAGCTCTCCAAGAGTGTCCAAAGGAGGGACAGGAGGGTGGGGAAGGCTCTGGAGGGGCCACACGAGGAGAGGGCACCTGGAATGTCCGGCTGCAGCAGGGACTGAGGGCAGAGCTCCCTGGGGACAGCTCTGATCCCTGCTCTGGCACAGGGACAGCACCCAGGGAGCAGCTGGAGGGATTTAGGTTGGATTTTAGGGGAAGGTTCCTGCCCAGAGGGTGCTGGCACTGCCCAGGCTGCCCAGGGAATGGGCACGGCCCCGAGGCTGCCACAGCTCCAGGAGCCTTTGGCCAGCGCTGCCAGGGATGCCCAGGCTGGGCTGGGTGGGCTCTGGGCAAGGACAGGAGCTGGATCTGGATGACCCCCATGGGTCCCTTCAGCTCAGGATATTCCATGATTCAAAGGACTAAAGATCTGCTGTGCTCTCCTATTATTTTCTTAGCCTATGCCCATGATCTAAAATTTTTTCTCTGCTGATTTTGTGGTGAAAAACTTTTTATTTTTGTCCTCTGAAGAGCCTGAACTGTTTTCTCCCTCCCTCCCTCCCTCCCTCTCCTGGGCACATTCTGTCTGTAAGAACAGAGGGTTTGTACCCACAGCTGCCTGACTGAAGAGTGTTTAAGCAGAAAAGCTGCTGCACTTGTGCCTCCGAGGAGAGGATCCTTTCTGGCAGCCAGAACTCCAGGAAATTCACACTCTGACCCCCCAAACAGAGGAATTATCCTCCCCACCAACCCAGAACATGCAACAGCAGCATCAGCAGCACCCAAACCCACGGGGGAATCCCAAACCAGGTGTGGTTTGGTCCATCCCTTCCCACTTCCATGTCCCCAGATCTGCCGTGGGGAGCTGGGAGCTCTGTGCAGTGTCAGGAGGAGGGGGAACGGCCTCCAGCTGCAGGAGGGCAGGGTTAGCTTGGCTTTTAGGGACCACCTGGATCCACAAGGATTATCCAAACCCAGCTCCTGCCCTGCCCAGAGCCCACCCAGTCCAGCCTGGGCATCCCTGGCAGCGCTGGCCAAAGGCTCCTGGAGCTGTGGCAGCCTCGGGGCCGTGCCCATTCCCTGGGCAGCCTGGGCAGTGCCAGCACCCTCTGGGCAGGAACCTTGCCCTAAAATCCAAACCAAATCCCTCCAGCTGCTCCGTGGGTGCTGTCCCTGTGCCAGAGCAGGGATCAGAGCTGTCCCCAGGGAGCTCTGCCCTCAGTCCCTGCTGCAGCCGGACATTCCAGGTGCCCTCTCCTCGTGTGGCCCCTCCAGAGCCTTCCCCACCCTCCTGTCCCTCTTTTGGACATTCTTGGAGAGCTTGATGCGTTTGTCACATCGAGACACCCAGAACTGTCCCCAGCACAGGGTGAGGCAAGGGGGACAGACCCCTCTGTGCTGTCCCCAGGACAGGGATGTCCCTCCTGGCCCCGGGGCTCTGCTCGCTCCTTCCCGACAGCAAAATGTCACCAAACCACAGAGGGGACAACCCTCAGGGGAGCCGGGACTCACCACGCAACAGAGGAGCCGTGGCAGCTCGGAATTTTAATTCACGAGGCCAAACAATTCCCCCTGGCAGCTGAGCATCCTCGGGGACCAATTACTGCAGCGAGCGCCGCGCGTCCCCCGGGAGACGCTCCGAGCATCCCCATCCCGCGGCCCCGAGCTGCTCCTCGCGTCAAAACTGCCGCGAATGGCACGATGAACTGCCTGGGGGCTGCCGAGGAGCTCTTAATTAGGTAAACATGGCTCGGCGAGGGAGCAGAGGCCGGTTCGGAGCGTCCTGCTCGGTGTCAGGATGCGGGGAGGCGCCTGCGGGGGAGGGATGCGCTTGGAGGGGTAATTGAGGTGGGAAAACGGGAGCTCAGCCGGGAATTCCCTTCCAGGCAGCCTTGAAAATGCTTCTGTGAGTGTCTGCAGACGCTGAGAGAAGTATTTCAAATATTTCAGTGCGAACATTTCCTAGAGCAGGGCAGAGGCTCGGGAATTGCTGTCCGGTTTTAAGTGGATCAGTTGGGAAAACCTCAGGGGGAAGCTGAGATTCCCAAGGGGGAAACACAAAACCAGCTTTAATTCTTCACGTGCTGAATGGGCTAAAGGGGGAAATACAAACCCAGCTTTAATTCTTCATGTGGTGAATGGGCTAAGGGGGGAAAATACAAACCCAGTTTTAATTCTTCACGTGGTGAATGGGCTAAAGGGGGGAAATACAAACCCAGCTTTAATTCTTCACGTGGTAACGGGGCTAAGCGGCACTCCAGGGCCAAACCAAGGGTTCTGAAGCTCAGTCAGATGCAAATTTGAGGATGCTTCATCCCTGTGATAATTCACATGTGGGGAATTTCGGGAGGAATTCGAGATGGGACCTCTGAATTGGTTTTGATAATGCAGTTTATTTTCTTATCTTCTGCATAGGCAGCAAGGGTGAGTTCAGCTCACATCTTCACTGCATGGTTCAGAAGGTCACAAACCCCTTAATTACAAGACTTTTTAAGGATTTATTAATCAATAAAACACTGCTAACAAGGATATTTGTGTTTTTGACCCAATCCTTGCATATTTCATCTCATGGACCCCTGTTACAGTGTGAGCTTTCTTAGCCAACCGTGTTCTGACACACAAACCTGCAGTGCTGCATTCTGAACTCCTTGTTTACCTCTGGAACTGCTTTTATTTTTATATCTTAAACCCTAAAACTCTGAACTTTCCTTTCCTTAGCTTAATGTGTCTCTGCTTTAAACCACAAATCCACATTCTCCCTTCCAACACCTCAGTTTGGGAGCCTTTCCCAAGGTCTCAGATCAAACCCTGGGTTTCATTCTAAGCTTTGGCTTTGAGGCCCAAAGTTCTGAGAGTTCCCTGCGTTCCAGATTCCAGCAATCCCAGGATCTGGAAAAATGAAGAGCTCCGTGTGCCCTGATTTCTTTCAGCCCTGCAGTGTGGAACTGCTTAGACCTGAGTGCTGAAAGAAACCCTGCAAAGTTTAGCTGGTATTGCCTGGCTGGAAGATAAATTCAGATTTTAAAAGGAGCCATGGGGAGCTGAAGTCCAGGTTGATGGGATTTGGGATGCTGTCCATGTCTTGGATGGAGTTTGGGATGCTGTCTTTCACTAGGGGATTTTGTGGGTGTTCTATCACCACAGCTTTCTGTGGGGAGCAGATTGATGTAGCCTGGCCATTGTGAAAGGTGAATTAATGAATTAAGAACTCAATGTTTGTTGGAAGAAACCTTAAAGATTAATTGTAAAGCCTTAAAGATGATTTATTTCCACCCCTGCCATGGCAGGGACACCTCCCACTGTCCCAGGCTGCTCCAAGCCCAATGTCCAGCCTGGCCTTGGGCACTGCCAGGGATCAGGGGCAGCCCCAGCTGCTCTGGGCACCCTGTGCCAGGGAAGAATTCCTTGCAAATACCAAGTCTAAACCTTCCCTCTTTCAGTTTAAAGCCATCATTCCTTGTCCTGCCACTCCCAGCCCTTGAGAAAATGTCTCCATCTTTCCTGTGGGCTCCTTCCAGGCCCTGCAAGGTGCTCCAAGAGCAGAGCCTGCTCTTCTCCAGGCTGTTTTCCCAGCGGATCCCTCTCTCTGATCAGCTCCATGGCCCTCTGGAATGTCTCCAGCAGCTCCAGGTCCATGTCCTGCTGCAGCTCTGCAGGTGGAGAGCAGAGCAGAAGGGGGAATCACCTCCCTCAGGGCAGCCCAGGCTGTGTTTGGCTTTCTGGACTGGGTCATGGTAATGATCAGCAAACGGGATTGCTGTGATGGATAAATATGGAATTTTAAAATCCAGCAATTTTTACCATGGCAAGTTTTATTTGCATCAAGCAGCTAAGAGAAAAATCCAGCAAATTATCCAGTACAACAAAAAAAATGGGCATGAAACAGCTCTAAAACCTCATCTGGGACTTCCAGCAGCTGCAGATGGAGTTTTTCAGCAAGCACTGGAGATGTCTCTGTCAGACACCAGAGCACTTTGTCATTTACCCAAAATTTGCGCTTTTTGGGGTGAGAGCAGCAGCACTGCAGAGCCACCAATGACCTCACTGTACATCTGAAGTTTTATTTAGGAATAAAACCCCACTTTAATCCATTTCAAAGGCTGGATTAGAGCAGCAGGGTCTGTTGGCACTGCCCTGTATCTTACAGCAGCCAGAAATTCATAGGGAGTTCTCCAAACCCTGTCTGTGGTTATTTCTGGCATTATCTGCATGGATGGGAACTTCCTTCCCCCCTGGCAGTTGGGGAGTGCTCGGATGGATATGGAGCTGATTAAATTCCCCCTCCAAATTCACAATTTTTTTTTTAATTAATCCCTTTTTAGCAATGTAAGAGCTCAATTATTTTTCAAGGTGAGAGCCCTTTTTTAACCTGACAATTCCAGGAACGGAAATCATTTGTTCTATTTTTTGATTTTCGGGGTTTGCTGATTAATTCTTGGTTTTAGGTGTAACTTTCACAGCAGGAGGTGGAAAAATAGCTCACCCACTTCTGAAACACCTCCGTTTCCTTGGGCCACTCTTTCCTTCATGGAAAAACTCAGGCAAATCATCATTTGGGGTGTCTGAGGCAGATATTTCACCCTGAATTCAATGGTGAAGAAAAACCTTCCCTTTGGTGTCTTTATTATCCTGAGTTGAGACACTGAGACCCCCCAAACCAGCCAGACCCAGCATTTATTCTTAGGATTCACCTTTTGAACACACAAAAAGACATTTTTATGTTGGATTTATTATTTAAGACTTTGATTTTCTCGCTCTCTTCACCCCCCCCCTCAGCTCATTCCTCTCATTTCCACCTTCAGAACTCACCCGTGTTTGTTTCTGCTGCTTCTTCCAGCTCCACTGGATACAAATTCCCATTTTCTGGTGCATTCTGGCAAAGTTTTAATCACCTTTAAAAGCCTCTTAACTCTGCCATTTAATCCCAGGTGTGTTGTTCCATTTTTTTGTCCATTTTTCCTGTTCCAATTTCACCCCACACCTTCTGTAGCTCCTCTTCTGGGCTGTGCAGGGCTGATCTCATTCCTCCTGCTGACTCTAAGGAATTGAATTCCCCTTTTTTTTTGACATTTTTCTCAACCACTTCCTACATTTTGAGGAATCCCCCCTGTCTGAGTTCAGTGTCACCACAGAGTTCAGGGTGTGACTCTTAGAAGTGAAGGATATTGGAATTACTGCTGGGTTTTGTGCTGTTTGATTCCCTACACCACCAAATTCCTGAGGGAAAACAGCCCAGATTTTCCACACCTGCCTTAATAAAACATTCAATTAGGCAGAAAATGGTTTGAGTGTCAGCTGCTGACACAAGAAAACAAAACAGAATCATCAAGGTGGGGTGAGACCTTCAGGATCACCCAGCCCCACCAGCATCAGCCCAATCCCTGTCCCCAAGGGCACATCCAGACTGCTCTGGACAATTCCAGGGACTCCAAACCTCCCTGGGCAGCTCAGCCCAAGGCCTGACCACTCTGAGAGGGACAAAAATGTCCCAGAGCTCTACAGAAACCTGAACAGAGACTCTCAAATGTTCCCATCTCACAGAGATCCAGGGGACAGCCAGGAAAAGATCCACCAAAGGAATTTGGGTGATGATTTTTTGTTCAGTTTCACCAGAACTGTTTCAAAAACCCTGAGCCTGCCCTGGTTCCATTTGAGGCCATTTCCTCTCCTCCTTTCCCTGCCCCTCCTGTCAGGAGCTGTGCAGAGCAATGAGGTTCCCCCTGAGCCTCCTTTGCTCCAGGCTGAGCATCAGAGAGCTGTGACTGATCCAAGCTGCCCTGAAGGCTGGATCTTCTCAGAATCCCAGAATCAAGGCTGGGAAAACCCTTCAGGATCATCCAGTGCCACCCCAGCCCCACCAGCATCACCCCAATCCCTGTTCCTGTCCCCAAGGGCACATCCAGACTGCTCTGGACAATTCCAGGCACTCCAAACCTCCCTGGGCAGCTCAGCCCAAGGCCTGACCACTCTGCCAGGGAAATTTTCTGTGCCAATCTCCAACCTGAGCCTGCCCTGGTGCCATTTGAGGCCATTTCCTCTCATTTTTTCCCTCCCCCTCCTGTCAGGAGCTGTGCAGAGCAATGAGGTCCCCCCTGAGCCTCCTGTTCTCCCCCAAACCACCCCAAATCCCACAGCTGCTCCTCCCAGGATGTGTTTTCCAGCCCCTGGACAATCCCAGCCATCCCCAGGATGAGGAGACATCTCCCCAGTTGTGTTTCACTTCAGACAGAGAGAGCCTAAAGGGGCTGACTCGTGGTGGTTTGAGGTCGGTGCCCACCTGAGGAAGGCCCAAAAGTCCCTTTGTTCCTCACAAAGAGTTCCACGCTCTCTTTGTTCCTCAGCTCTTCTGGAGGAATTTTTTCCTCAGCTCTCCAACCTCTGCTTGGTGCTTTGGCTTCCAGGAGCTCACCCAGAGCTCCCCCTGCATCCCTGGCAGTGCCCAAGGCCAGGGTGGACATTGGGGACTGTGGGAGGTGTCCCTGTCATGGAATGGGATCATTTTAAGATCCCTTCCAAGCCAAACCATTCTGTGAATCCATGAATTTCTGAGTGTTTCCCTGATAATTTTGCCTATTCATGGTCACATTTCTGCTCAAAGGCCTCAAACCACATCCAGACTCCTCTGGAACAATTCCAGTGACCCCAAACCTCCCTGGGCAGCTCAGCCCAAGGCCTGGCCACTCTTCCTGGTGGAAAAAATCCTGGTGACTCAAAGCCTAAGGTAGCAAAACCCTTCAGGGAGTGATTCACGGCGGCTCAAGGTTGGTACCCACCTGAGGAAGGACCAAAAAGTCCCTTTGGTCCTCACAGATCTTCTGGAGGAAATTTTTTTCTCTGCTCTTCTCTGCTTTTCTTTTTTCTCTGCACCTCTGCTTGGTGCTTTGGCTTCCAGGAGCTCACCCAGAGCTGCCCCTGCATCCCTGGCAGTGCCCAAGGCCAGGCTGGACACTGGTGACACTGGGAGGTGCCCCTGCCCATGGAATGGGATCATTTTAAGATCCCTTCCAACCCAAACTCATGAATTTCTGAGTGTTTCACTGAATAATTTTTCCCATTCATGGTCACATTTCTGCTCAAAGAGCTCAAACCATGAGGGTTTTTACTCCTATTTTTGGAAGAACAGGTTAATTTTTTCGTCCTTCACATGCCCCAAACCTCTTGACTGTGCTCTGGCTCGAAGAGCCAAACCACAAGGATGTTTATTTTTAGGCCCCTGGCTTGTGTCACCAATTTAGAGAAGATGTGGTTACAGCTAAACTGTCACCCACTTCTCCTGCCTGCACTTTGTGTTTCGTGGCTGTAGAAATAGCAGAACAACTGAATTTCTCTGTTCCAGGCCCACAGATTATTGATAATGCCGGAGGAACTCAATGCAACTTCAACATTTTGCTTGTCAGGTGCTTCTCTCTCCATTTATAAACCGAATATAAGAAGATTTTTCATTTAAAATAAAATTAAATAATAAAAAAAGCTTTTTAAGTTGTCCTCAACCACAAGCTTTTCATGAGGGGACGCAGTTCGAAAATTGCCACTCAGATCTCCAAGGATTATGGACCATGCCCAGGTTTTAATGTGGTGCTCCTGCATCACTGGCTTTTGATGATCCTGGTGAGTCTTTTCCAACTTGGAAGATTCTGGGATTCTGTGGAAAGCAGGGCTGTTAATGACATCCCTTTTATTATTATTATTTTATAAGAATATATTACTTTTATATAATAGATAAAGAATGCATTGCATATTGTTATATATTATATTATATTATATTATATTATATTATATTATATTATATATTATATTATATTATATTATATTATATTATATTATATTATATTATATTATATTACATTACATTATATTATATTATATTTACATTACATGACATGCTATTTAATTTTATTAATACAATAATATAATAATAAAATTATAATATATATAATATATATTATACATTATATATATTATTATATAAATAAATATAACAATAATATAATTAATTAATATTAATTAATAAAACAATTACTTTTCTAATATATAAATTCATAATATTATATTAAATTTATATTTTATTATAGTAAATTAATAAAATATTAAAATATTAAAATAATTAATAAAATGAATACTTTATAAATAAAGTAGAAATATTTATTTCACTTCTCCTGGTCCCACAATTCTCAGGAAGTGCAGAGAGGGGACAGAAGCCACCTCCTGTCCTCCTCCCCACATCTCAGCAGGATCTATGATGGGAAAGGCTCCATGGATGCTGAGAATTCAGGGATAAATCCCCTGTGGACACCAAACAGGGATCCTCCAGCACTTCACAACCACTGACAGCACCTCCAAACCACCAAATCCATCCCAAAATACATTTTCCCCGCTCCGAGGGAATGGGAAATGCCCCAAGGGTGGTTTTGTGGCATTTGAGGGGAAACCTTGCTCGCAGGCCGTGAGTTGGTGGTGACAGTGGCTGAAAGGTCACCCTGGGTGACAAAGAATTTCTGCCCCAACCATGAGGGCTCAGAATGCAAATGAAGAGGGTTGAGGTGAACCAGAGATGGGAGTGTGGCACCCAGGAGCCAGAAAGTCACTCCAGCAAACACAAAATGACGATGAACACCGACCTCGCTGGCTGGGAATAAATCAGGAAGGAAAACATTCTCATCAGGACAAGGTGATAGGCAAGAAAAATGGAATAGAAACGAGATAAAGGATAAAAAAAAAAAAGGGGGGGAAAGAATTAAGGTTTTGGGACTAAAATCAATCCAGAGAAATCCATCCACTGTTTGGAAAAAGAGCTCAGGGATTGGGTAATTTCTAATGCTGGTGAATCATTTGCAGTGAATAATTTATTGTGAGTTTTGTGCTCCCAAAAAGTCTGGGAGCAGGTTCTGAATTAATGAAGGTGCATTTGTCAGCTGTTTACAAACCGTGGTTGGGGCAGATTGTCCACCAGGTAATTTCTGGACTCTTTGCTCTGGCTTTGCTTAATGAGGCAGGAATTTAATTGGAGTCTCTCCTTTCTTGCCTGATGAGCGGAATTTATAATCCTGGCTGCATGAAAATGAATTCATGACCAAGCCTGGCCATGGGCACGGCCCCTTTGGGAACCTGGAGATCTCCACGTGTGAGGTGTTGGGTTGTTGTTGGCAGCATGAGGCTCCACACACCCGGTAAATCATGGAATGGTTGGGATGGAAGGGACTTCAGGATCATCCCATCCCACCCCTGACATGGCAGGGACACCACCCACTGTCCCAGGCTGCTCCAACCTCAGTGTCCAACCTGGCCTTGGGCACTGCCAGGGATCCAGGGACAGCCCCAGCTGCCCTGGGCACCCTGTGCCAGGGTCTCCCCATCCTCACAGGGAGGAAATTGTTCCTAAATCTGATCTAAACCTGTAATTTTTCACTTTGGAGCCATTCCCTGGGTGCTGTCCCTGCATCCCCTGGCAATTGTCTCTCTGCAGCTTTCCTGGGGCTCCTTCAGGCCCTGCAAGGCCACCCTGAGCTCAGCCCAAAGCTTCTCCTGTGCAGGTGAACAATGCCAGCTGTGCCAGCCTTTCCTGCCAGCAGAGCTGCTCCATCCCTCTGCTCATCCTGGAGCCTCCTCTGGGCTCTCTGCAGCAGCTCCAGCTCCTCCCTGCGCTGGGGCAGCTCTGCAGGTGGGGAATCACCTGAGGGGGGCACAGAGACACAGCCCCAATCCCAATCCCAATCCCAATCCCAATCCCAATCCCAATCCCAATCCCTGCTTCTCTCTCCACCCTGGTTGCAGCCCAGGATTTTGATGGATTTCGGGGCTCCCAGCACTCACTGCTGGCTCCTGTCCAGCTTTTCACCCTCAAATCCCCAAATCCTTCTCCCCAGGGCTTGTCCCCAAAAACCCTTGTGGATCTATTCAGAACCACCTCCAAAGCTGCCATTAATTGAAGCAGATCCAAAGGGCCAAGGATGCTCCTTGTTTTTCAGGTGCCTCTGTCTCTGTGTGATGTCTCTGGATTTAAATCTGAAATCCTGCCCTGAAATAGTGAATTTTAAATGCCTGGCACCATTTCTGCTCCACTGCAGCACCCATCCAATTAACTCTAACTTAAGGAGGGAGACAGGAACAAAAACTCCACGTCCCAATATTAAATTACTTCCTTGACATATTTGGGAATTAACAAAAAGCCAGGAGCTTATTTAACAGCTTAGCACGGATGATTTTAACAGCCCAGCTCACAATAGCTGCTCTTTCATCTATAAATTAAATGTTTAACAAAGCCATAATTAAAGACCTTACCAGCAAAACTTTTCACTGGTGTGTCCTCTGCGACGGACTTTGAAGCATCTTCAGCTGAAGCAATGGGAATTCTCCTGGACAGAGCTCTGAGCTGCAGATAGAGATTAATTACAAGCAGAGCTTTCAGGATTTATTCCTCCTGCCAAAATCCTGCCAAAATCCTCCAGCCTTGCAACAGAGAACTGGTTTTCCCTTGTGCTTGCTTACTAATGCTGCTAAAATGTGGATTTAAACAATACCTGTCTGTCTCTCTTGATCCCAGACACGATTATTAGGCTTTCATGCTAATTTCCATGGCTATTAAAAGTGGATTAAGGAGGCAGAAATTCCAGATGCAGCCAGGGCTCCCCAAATTTTGGAAGGGGGTTCTGGCTGGTGAAGGTCCAAGGCAGCTGGGGGGTCTCCAGCCCAGCTCCTCACCCAGGGCAGCACTGGTGGCAACACCTGGGGGTAGAACCCAGCCCAGGAATAGAATTCCAGAATTATTGAGGCTGGCCCAGCCCTGCCAGCCCACGCAGTGCCAGCTGTGCCCCACGGGCACCTTGTCCCCAGCCCAGAGCACTCAGTGCCACCTCCAGGGGACACCTGCAGGGATGGGCACTGCAAAGCTCCCTGGGCAGCCCCTGCCAAGGCCTGAGCTCCCTTTCCATGGGCAAATTCCTGCTGCTGGCCCAGCTGAGCCTGCCCTGGCCCAGCCTGAGGCCGTTCCCTCTGCTCCTGTCCCTGTTCCTGGCAGCAGAGCCCGACCCCCCCGGCTGTGCCCTCCTGGCAGGGACTTGTGCAGAGCCACAAGGGCCCCTGAGCCTCCTTAAACTAAACTTCCCATCCCTTGATCACATTCCCAGAGAAACCCTCTCCTTCTGGGAATCTGTGCCACATCCTCAGGCCTCAGAGGGCTGGAAATGTTCTGTGGTTTCCGACCTAAACCTCTCAGTAGCTCTGTAATCCCATTTCTCTGGATATCAGCGTTATCCTTTGCTGAAGTTCTTTTTCCCTGTGGATTTTGCCTCCTCAGGTGATCTAGGAGAGCACCCAGATCCCTATTCCCTTTAAAATCCTTCCAGAGATGAACATGGAGAGTTCACCCAGTTTGAGGCAGGGAGCTCTGCTTCCACCTCAGAGTAACCATTCCCAGTTCACCTCCATTCCATTCCATTCCATTCCATCCCATTCCCGTCCATCCTCCTGCTTTTACCCCCCCCCCTTTTGCATCCTCTCTGGAAAACGAGGGAAAGCATTCCCTGAGTTTTGTTCAGTTCTGATCCCTAGGTTGCCCTCAAAGTCTCCTCACTTCTTCTTTCTTAGTTCTCTTTTCATTTCTATAACTGAAAACCGTTTTTGCTGCTTTTTATTTCCTTCGCGAGATCCAAACCAGATTTTTGTTACTTTGGATTTTTGCAGTTTGTGCCTCTGAACTCCAACTGGAACTTCCCATTTTATTCCACGTCCGCTCCCTAATTATTCCTAATTTTCTTTATTTGCTCTAAAAGGACCGTCCCTTGTTACTGACAATCCCTTCCTTGCATCCATGGCTTGAGCAAATTTGACTTTGAACTGCTCACTCCAGATGGCTTCAATCCCTCATTTCCTTACTTTGTCAAAATTTTCCCTTTTAAAATCAAAAATCTTATTAAGAGAACTGAATTAATTCCTAATTATTTCACTGCAGGCATTTTTCTCCAATCAGATCTTCCCAAATATCATCAGCATTGACAAAATCAAGCCAATAACCACTTTCAAGGAAATCCACACCAAAACATCCCCAGAGATTATGGATTCTGCTGGGATTAATCTGGAAGCTAAATTTCCCCACAAGGAATTCCTGTCATTCTAAGAACTCTACAGAGATCTCAATCTATATGAAAAAATGAGATTTATATCCCTTCCCACCTTTTTTTTTTTTCCTTGGATAATCAATCAAGGCTGGAACTCCCTTCCCTGCCAAACCTTCATTCTTCTTTCCTGGTTCTCTCTGGGAGAGACTCATCCCAAATTTGTTTGGTTCCCAGACACCCCCAGTTCTGAGTGGTGTTTATGGGGTGATCCTCAGCTGGTTAGGACACTTTAATCCATGCCTTGGAATTTCTTGGAAGCTGCAAAGGTTTGGGGAGCAGAATTATCCATCCCCAGCCAGCCTGCAGTGCTCATTCCCAGCGCTCCTGAGGGAACACCAGTCATTCCCAGGGTTTATGGATTCTGCTGGGATTAATCCACCTCTGAAAGCTGAATTTCCGCATGAGAACAATTTTGTCATTCCAAGAACTCTACAGAGATCTCAATCCATACAAAAAAAAAAAAAAAAAAAAAGGATTTTTATCCCTTCCCACCTTTTTTTCTTGGATGATCAATCAAGGCTGGAATTCCCTTCCCTCCCAGCCTGAGTCTGATCACAGACACCCCTGAGTGGTGTTTATGGGGTGATCCTCAGCTGGTTAGGACACTTTAATCCATGTCTTGGAATTTCTTGGAAGCTGCAAAGGGTTGGGGAGCAGAATTATCCATCCCCAGCCAGCCTGCACTGCTCATTCCCAGCGCTCCTGAGGGAACACCAGTCATTCCCAGAGATTATGGATTCTGCTGGGATTAATCTAAAAGCTGAATTCCCCACAAGAACAATTCCTGTCATTCTAAGAACTCTACAGAGATCTCAATCCATATAAAAAAATGGGATTTATATCTCTTCCCACCTTTTTCTCTTGGATGATCAATCAAGTCTGGAACTTCCTTCCCTGCCAGCCTTCATCCCCATGTTTCCATTTGGAACTCTCTGGGAGTGACTCCAACACCTCATCCAAATTTTGTTTGGTTCCAGACACCCCCAGTTCTGAGTGGTGTTTATGGGGTGATCCTCAGCTGGTTAGGACACTTTAATCCATGCCTTGGAAACTGTTGGATGCTCCAAAGAGTTGGGGAGCAGAATTATCCATCCCCAGCCAGCCTGCAGCGCTCATTCCCAGCGCTCCTGAGGGAACACCAGTCATTCCCAGAGATTATGGATTCTGCTGGGATTAATCCACCTCTGAAAGCTGAATTTCCACATGAGAACAATTTTGTCATTCCAAGAACTCCACAGCGGTCTCAATCCATATGAAAAAATGGGATTTTTATCCCTTCCCACCTTTTTTTCTTGGATGATCAATCAAGGCTGGAATTTCCTTCCCTGCCAGCCTTCATCCCATGTTTCCATTTGGAACTCTCTGGGAGTGACTCCAACACCTCATCCAAATTTTGTTTGGTTCCCAGACACCCCCAGTTCTGAGTGGTGTTTATGGGGTGATCCTCAGCTTAGGCCACTTTTATCCATGCCTTGGAAACTGTTGGATGCTGCAAAGGTTTGGGGAGCAGAATTATCGATCCCCAGCCAGTCTGCAGTGCTCATTCCCAGCGCTCCTGAGGGAACACCAGTCATTCCCAGAGATTATGGATTCTGCTGGGATTAATCCACCTCTGAAAGCTGATTTTCCCCACAAGAACAATTCCTGTCATTCTAAGAACTCTACAGAGATCTCAATCCCTATCAAAAAATGGGATTTATAACCCTTCCCACCTTTTTTTTTTTTTCTTGGATGATCAATCAAGGCTGGAACTTCCTTCCCTCCCAGTCTGTCTGATGCCTGAGTGGTGTTTATGGGGTGATCCTCATCTGGTTAGGACACTTTAATCCATGCCTTGGAAATTGTTGGATGCTGCAAAGGTTTGGGGAGCAGAATTATCCATCCCCAGCCAGCCTGCAGTGCTCATTCCCAGCGCTCCTGAGGGAACACCAGTCATTCCCAGAGGTTATGGATTCTGCTGGGATTAATCTAAAAGCTGAATTTCCCACAAGAACCACTCCTGTCATTCTAAGAACTTTATGGAAATCTCAAACCATATTTAAAAAAATGGGATTTATATCCCTTCCCACCTTTTTTTTTTTCTTGGATGATCAATCAAGGCTGGAACTTCCTTCCCTCCCAGCCTGTCTGATGCCTGAGTGGTGTTTATGGGGTGATCCTCATCTGGTTAGGACACTTTAATCCATGCCTTGGAATTTCTTGGATGCTGCAAAGGCTTGGGGAGCAGAATTATCCATCCCCAGCCAGCCTGCAGTGCTCATTCCCAGCGCTCCTGAGGGAACACCAGACAGTTGTTATTCCATCCATCCCATCCCTCGCCCTCCTCATTCCAAGCAGGACCAGCACCACGGCTGCTGCTGCTGCTCCAAAGTGCTCCCAGCTGTGTGAAGTGGCAGCCAACCAATTTCCTGGAACTCGTGGGGAGCTAGCCAGATGCAGGGAATATCTGTGGAAAGGCATCTTTTTGTCTTTTCTTATTTTTTTTTGCATTTTTTTCCTGGAGAAGAAACCCAAAAAAACCCACTTTGATATTTGAGTTTTTAGGCCGGTGACAGAGCCAAGAGCAAATGCCAACACAGTGACAAATGCAGTGAGAAACAAAAGGAACCATAATGAAGAGTTTAATTTACCCAATTTACTCTGCAAACATGGAGATGCTTCACTTCCAGTGGACAAAAATTTGGTTGTGTTCAGAGGAAAACAACTTGAGCAGCAAACACAGCTTTGGTATTGCTTACACCAGTGGTATGCAAGAGGGAGTGGGGTGAAGAGGGACCAAAGTGGGAAAATGGGGTGAGGTTTTCCCTGGGTCAGTGCTGGGATTTTGTGTCCTTTAGGCTGATCCCACAGAGATCTCCTCCAGTTTCCCTCCCTTGGCTGAGGAGAGCAGCCCTCACTCTGTTGGCAAACGGGAGTTTATTGTCATATCCATGCAGGTCCTGCCTTAAAAAACCTTAAAAATCCTTAAACCCATGGGATTTCTCCATAGGCTATGGAGAGACCCAGCCAGAGATGGAGCCTGGCTCCTTTTGGGGTCAGGCTTTGGGGTTAAAGGCCAAGGAGAGCTTGGCTGAAGGGCAGTGGGGTGGCTGGGACAGTGGGGACAGCACTGGAGCATGTCCAGAGGAGGGAATGGAGATGGGAAAGGGCTGGAAAACAAATCCTGGGAGGAGCAACTGAGCTGGGGGGGCTCAGCCTGGAGAAAAGGAGGCTCGGGGGGGACCTCATTGCTCTGCACAGCTCCTGACAGGAGGGGCAGGGAAAGGAGGAGAGGAAATGGCCTCAAATGGCACCAGGGCAGGCTCAGGTTGGAGACTGGGACAGAAAATTTCCCTGGCAGAGTGGTCAGGCCTTGGGCTGAGCTGCCCAGGGAGGTTTGGAGTCCCTGGAATTGTCCCAGAGCAGTCTGGATGTGCCCTTGGGGACAGGGATTGGGGTGATGCTGGTGGGGCTGGGATCACCCAGTGATAATCAAATCAACATTGAAGTTCTGTTTTTGGAGAAATTTTGGATGGTTGAGCTACTATTAATACCTATATCTTTACATGGTGGTTTTATGATTTATTTATTTAACAGCTGGGAAAGTTGGGTTTAGTAAAGGATTTTTACTGATTCCTATTTTATTTGTTTGTTTATTTAATTTATTTATTTTTATTTATTTCTTCTTTATTTCTTCTTTATAGCTTCAGTAATTCTGGGATTCTGCCGTTCTATGGTTGATGCTCCAGAGATCTCTTCAGACTGAATTCCTGCTCTCAGAGCCTGAGCAATCCCAGCTTTGCCTGGAACAGGAGGGCTGGGAGAGCTGAACGATACCCTTAAAAGGCTATTTCTGCACTCCTGAGCAGATCCATCCCAAATTGCTGGAGACAGGACACCATGACATCAACGGCCAGGAGTGGAGCAGGAGCAAACTCCGGGCACGGGGAGCTGCTGTGGATTGCTGCTCCTGCCTCTGCAAGGAGCTCTGGGGGATCTTTAATGACCAGATGTGGTCAGGAGCTCGATTTTCTGTCCTGTCTGGGCAATTTGCAGGCGTGCTGTGCTGGGGGGATTGGGTTTCTCCTGACTCACAGGCAAAGCTCCTGCCTGGATCCCGGACAAGAGCCCAGCAGCACCTGGGTTTTCCTTGGCAAGCAACCACACCAAGTGGGAGGCTGAAAGAGAACAATTCCCACCATCTGAGGGTGGAAAAATCAAACCTGACTGTGCCCTCCAATGCCCTAAAAGCTGTGACAGGGAGTGAAACCCTAAAGAAAAATTCCCTAAAGAAAAATAATGCCCCTAAAGACACTTCCTGCTCATGGGGTGTGGAGCAGTGAGGCCAACTCAGCCTCCTGCAGGGACAGCAGTGACATTTTCCTGCCTGGAAATTCCTCCCAGGAGTGTGTGGGGCTCAATATTTCCCTGGAGCAGCTGGGAAGAGGCAGGAGGGTGCTGGAAATGTGGCACAGGGAAATGTCACAGCCACACCTGAGCTTTGCTGGGCTGGGACAAACAGGGCCAGGTGGTATTTTCTGGGTGCCCTGTCAGAGGGGAGGAAAGGATGGCTCTGACTCCATGAGGATTGGCTCTTGCAATAAGGGATGAACACTGTGTGTATATTAAGAGGAGCTTTAGTGATGTATAGTTCTGTGGTTGCAGTTTAGATGTCCTCTGTTCTCCCCACAGTCCCTTTCCCCCTCTGGATTGTTCCCAGCAGACAGCCTGGGCTGTCTAGGACAGGTAGAAAGAAGCCATGTGCAAAAACCCCTTGCATGGGAGAGTCAGGAATGGAAAAGCTTGGTGCTGGGGGGGGCATGAAAACACCTGATCTCCAACCAAGGTGCAAGAAAGCAGTCTCCCCAAAAAACTGCAAAGAAGAGCTGACTGACAGACTGTGGGAGGGACCAGGGCTGGCTGATGCAAACCCCAGGGGTGTCAAAGCCAAAGCATCAATCTTGAAGATGAACCAGCCACGTGGTGTGCAACAAGGACAGATCTCAGCACTGCAACTTTTCCTTATGTAGTCCTTTATTGTATTTTTGTAAAGGTTTAATAAACCTTTTTAAATTTCCAAAGTGAGCAGTTGTTTCTCACAATGGGGGCTGGTAGAACCAGGATATAAATCCTCTGTGCCCGTGGTCCAGGAGATTTTGGACAAATGGAGCAGCTGGGAAGAGGCAGGAGGGTGCTGGAAATGTGGCACAGGGCTGTAGATGGATCATGAGATGATTGGCTCTTGCAATAAGGGATGAACACTGTGTGTATATTGAGAGGAGCTTTAATGATGTATAGTTCTGTGGTTGCAGTTTAGATGTCCTCTGTTCTCCCCACAGTCCCTTTCCCCCTCTGGATTGTTCCCAGCAGACAGCCTGGGCTGTCTAGGACAGGTAGAAAGAAGCTCCCTTGCATGGGAGAGTCAGGAATGGAAAACTTGGTGCTGGGGGGGCATGAAAACACCTGATCTCCAACCAAGGTACAAGAAATTAGTGTCCACCAAAAAACTGCAAAGAAGAGCTGACTGGGTTGGCTGATGCAACCCCCAGGGGAATAAAAGATGGAACATCCATCTTGAAGATGAAACAGCCACGTGGTATCCACGAGGGCAGTTCCTAGCTCTGCAACTTTTCCCTTATTTAGTCCTTTTGTTGTATTTTTGTCAAGGTGTAATAAATGTTTTTCAATTTCCAAAGTGAGCAGTTGTTTCTCACAATGGGGGCTGGTAGAACCAGGATACAAATCCTCTGTGCCCGTGGTCCAGGAGGTTTGGGATGAATGGAGCAGCTGGGAAGAGGCAGGAGGGTGCTGGAAATGTGGCACAGGGAAATGTCACAGCCACACCTGAGCTTGGCTGGGTTGGGACAAACAGGGACATGTGGTGTTTTCTGGGTCTCCTGTCAGAGGGGAGGAAATGATGGATCTGACTCCATGTTCTTAGAAGGCTAATTTATTATTATATTATAGTCTATTATATTCTATTTATTATATTTTAATTTATTATATTTATTACATTTTATTATATTATACTAAATTAATTGTACTATTTATATTATTATATTACATCATATTATACTATTTATTCTATTTTATTATATTTTATTTACTATATTATACTATATTTACTGCAGGCCTTGTCCCCAGTCCCTCTGCAGCTCTCCTGGAGCCCCTTCAGGCCCTGAAAGTTTCTCCTCTCCAGGTGAGCCCCCCCAATAAAATTTCAAACCCAAATTACAAAACACGAAGACAAATTCTCATCCAGCCAGGCAGAAAATGCCCTTTAAGGCTCAGAACCCACCACCCCAGAGGCAGCAAACAGCTCTGGTGTCAAACACAGCCCTGAGCACCCCGAGGTTTCACTTCCCACCCCTGAGTGATGACGGAGGAAGGACCCAGCGCTCACTTCCAATAAATGGGAGGCACATTTGTGAGAGCAGAGCCCTCCTGAGCCCTCAGGGCAGCTCTTGGCCAGGGACTATTTTTGATGTGCAGCTGCAGCTGCTGCCCAGAAACATCTGAGGGTTTCTTTTCTCTGGGCTGGGTCAGGAAACAGCCTCAGCTTTCGGTTCTTGTCAGAGGTGAGCAGGGAGGGGAGGCTGCAGGACCCCAAAACCAGCCTGCAGGACCCCAAAACCAGCCTCCAGGACCCCTCAGCACCCCAAACCAGCCTGTAGGATCCCTTAATGACCCCAAAACCAGCCTGTAGGATCCCTTAATGACCCCAAAGCAGCCTGCAGGACCCTTTAGAGACCCCAAAACCAACCTGGCAGGAAAATTGAGGTGCACAGGAGGGTAAAGGGGGTCGGTTCCAAACTTTCATTGCAGATATTTGGTTTGACAGCAAAAATAAAAATTGAGTTAAATAACAAAAACAATTAAATCATTTAAAGAGTAACCCCATATCAGGGTGATGTCCTAGAATGGTTTAGGACCTTAAAACTCATCCAGCCCCCCAGGGGCATTTCCCACTGTCCCAGGGTGCTCCAAGCCCTGTCCAAGGTGCTCTGGACACTCCCAGGAATGACTTCCACAGTTTTTGGGTGCCAGGACCTCACCACCCTCACAGGGAGGAATTCCTCCCTAACATCCAACCCCTCATCTGCTGGGAAACAGAAATGGGAACATGGGAAAATTAAATGAAGGCCTGACAGCACCCAGGATGGGTTAGGCCAGTGCCCAAAGCTCGGAGATGCATTTAATGCAAAAACACAAGAGAAAACCAATCCAGTGTTCTGCAGGAATGCTCTCCTTGGCAGCCCAGCTCCACCTGGGCAGGTGATATCTTAAAAATCCACATGGCAGCCATAAAAATCAAGGAGATTTCGACATTTTTAGAGTTTTCTTCTCCAAATCCTGGCAGCAGCTGCAAGACTGCAGCAATAAAAGTGTTTTCCTCTCCTCCCCCCTGTGAGAACAGCACAGTTCAAGCTTTGCTCTGTTCAGTGTCTGGGGGGGGGTTTTGGAGGTTTGGGGTTTATTTTTTTTGCCCAAACCTCAGTTCGAGGAGCTGCAGCAATCTCCTTTGGCTGCCACCAGCTGTGGCTGCTCTGTGGAGAGAGAAAAGGTGACAAGAAAGGTGAGAGGGGCCTTTCACGGGAGGCATTTTGAAGCTGGAGCTGAGAAAAAATTCAGAGAGGAGGCAAAATCAGTGAGCTCACCCTGCTGAACCTGGGCTTGGGGACGCCCCAAACCTCCCTGGGTGCTCATCCCCTGGTTTCTCCTCCTCAGGGTTTGGGAACTGGGCTGGGCTTTGGGCAGGGAAGCATCGGCAAAATTGATTTTTGTCCCTTTGAGGAGCTGTTTGTCACCTGCACTCGCTGCTGGGGCTGTGACACCTGCAGAGGACACCTGGGGAGGGATGCAGGGGACACATTCCAGGGGCAGCTGACCCTGAGCGAGGTCTGGGCTGAGTTTGGTGTGCCTGGATCTGCCCCCTGTGCCTCTGGGAGTGTCTGGGCACCATTTGTGAGCACAAAACCAGCAATAAAAGCAGAGTCCAGAGCTTTCCCTCTGGTGTTCCTATCAAACGGCTCCAAGGAACCAGGCATGACACTGGGGGAGTCACCTGGAAAGGTCCAATGTTTGTGTTTCTCCACTGTCACATTTTCTGAAAAATCCCTTCTCCAGACTTCTTTTGCTTGGGAAGATGAGAAGCCTCAGAGAAAAGCCAATATTATCTCCTTTGCTTCTCCCTGTTTTGGTGCTTTGGAATGTGGCTGGAGATTGTTTATCCAACAGGTCATGTTTGATTGGTTCCACGTGAATTGTTTTTAATTAATGACCAATCATGGTCCAGCTGTGTCAGACTCTGAGGAGTCAGCCACAAGTTTTTCATTTTCATTCTTAAGCCTTCTGTCTGTATCTTTTCTCTTTCTTTAGTATAGTCTTCGGAATATAATATAATATAATATAATATAATATAATATAATATAATATAATATAATATAATATAATATAATATAATATAATATAATATAATATAATATAATATAATATAATATAATATATTCAGCCTTCTGAGAACATGGAGTCAGATTCTCACCTCGTCCTGAGAACCCCTGCAAATACCACACACCACATTTTAGGATCTTTATGTTTACAAACTTCCAGGTTCCTCAGATCCGTGTCCATCCAGGCCTTGGAGACTTCCAAGAATGGGCAATCCACAGCTTCTCTGGGCTCCCTGTGCCAGGGCCTCAAAACCCACCCAGCAAGGAATTTTTTCCCCACATCCCATCCAACCCTGCCCTCCTGCACCTTCAGGCCATTCCTGAGGGGGAATGTCAGGTTTTCCCAAGGAAGTTTTGTTGCCATGATGAAAAACTTCATTTACACTCACCTGGTGTCATTGTTTCCACGATTTTCCAGCACCTGCTGCTCCAGGAGAAGATCTCAACAACTTCTGTTGTTGGAACTGTGATTAGTGAGAATTCCAGACTTTCTGTGCTGCCAGGCTCTGACCCCCAGGAGAACACTGCATTGACCTGAGGCCTGGAGAAGCTTCCAAAATTCAAGAATAAAACTGAGATTAAAGGGGTGGAGTTTGAATAGAAGTGTGTGAGATCACAGGGTGGGAAACTCAGAGCTGAAGGGTTTAGAATACAGGAATAGATAGAAAGCACGATGGAGGTTTTAGGGTGGAGGCTGCTCCTTCTTCTTCACCTTCTCCTCCATGGGTTTGGGTGGTTTTGTGCAATTGGATAAAAAAGTCTCATTGTGGGCATGGGTGGTTGGATATTGGGTTAAAAGTGAAAATAATTGAGGTGTCATTTCTTAATTGGACAGTTTATCCTTCAAAGGCCTTGTAGAGAGAGACAGGGCTCCATTTTTACTTTGTCAGAGTGAAGTGCTGCAGAACTCAGGGTTTGTGAGGCTGTGACAGAGATAAGAACTGATAAACATCTGAATCCCAACAAGAAATACCCTCTCACACATTTCATCCTGACGTTGGCAAATAAAAAAAGCAAAGAATCCACATTCTGTTCCCCCCTAGGAATGGTCCCTGCTGCATCCTCATGTCCATGGGCTCGGAGTTCCTGAAATCATGGAATGCTTGGGGTAGGGATGGGTTTTAAAGCTCATCCCATTCCAGCCCCTCCCATGGTGTGAGAATGAGAAAAACAAAAATTTGTGCAGACACTGAAAAGTTTGATCTGTAACCTTAATGCAAATTAACAAATTAAATTAGTACGTTAAATTAAATTTAAATTTAATTAATGTAAAATTACACTAATAATAATGTAAAATTATAATGTAAAATAATGTAAGTTACTTTAAAAATACAATACACAAACATTAAGCAAAAAAAATCACAAATGTATATTTCTATAGTTATAAATAAAAATATACCTTAAGTGAGAAAATATATTAAATAAGATAGTAAAAAGTTTATAATATAAAAGTGTAATTATATAAACTAGAGTTAAAAAGTTGTAGTAGAAACATATGTGTACGTATAAGTTACAAGCCCGTTAAATAAAAGTATCCACAGTACAACAGAAGGAAGTAAAAGTAATAATTAAAAAAAGTAAGATAAATTTTATAACAACTATCTATTAATTTAAAGAAATTATACATTATCTTTCAACTAAAAAACTTGTGACTACTCTTGAGCTACAACCACATACTTATTCCTCTAAAATCTTAGTCTTTAAGATTAATAATAAATCATTCTTAATTTAATATATAAAATAAATAAATCATAAATCATATAAATAAATAAAAATTCAATAAATGAGTTATTTATTTTTGAATAAAAAATAATTTATTTACTAAATCAATAAATTATCAATAAATCATTCTTAAATTAAAAATAATCCCTAAAAAATTTCTAACAACAACAGTGACACCATGGGACACCTTCCACTGTCCCAGGCTGCTCAGAGCCTGGCCCTAAACCCTTCCAGGGATGTGGATCCTTCCTCAGGCTCAGCTGGAAGGGAATGCTGGAATTCCCACCCTGCCACTGGGATGTTTAATGAAAAATCACTTTTGCCAGGACTTTTCTCCTGAGAAGCCTCAAAAACGGAATGTAAACAATAATTGTCTGAATCTTAGATCTCAATAATTATCTGAGTCTTAGATCTCAATAATTATCTGAGTTTTAGATCTCAATAATTATCTGAATCTTAGATCTCAATAATTATCTGAGTCTTAGATTCTCTTAGAATGTAATTTGAAGGTCGCTGACCAACAGGTGCATCTTTAATCAGTTCCATGCAGATTGTTTTTACTTGATGACCAATCGTGGTCCGGCTGTGTGGGACTCTCTGGTCAGTCACAAGATTTTGTGATGGATTCCTTTTGTTTTCTAACATTCTGATGAAATCCTTTCTTCTATTCTTTAGTGTAGTTTTAGTACAACCTTTTCTTTTAATAGAATATATATCATCAAATAAAAAATCAGCTTTATAAAACATGAAGTCAAGATTTTCATCTCTTCCCTCGTCCTGGGGACCCTCCAACACCACCACAGCACCCCAGCCCCAAGCCCTAGGATGTGGATAAAAGCAGAGCTGAGCTTTCTGGCCATGACGAGGCAAAAGAGGAGAAGCTCAGTCCCTGGGGAGCTCAGCCCCGTTCCTGCTGCTCGTGTTCAGCTCCTAAAACCACTTTTGTTTTGTCTAACTCCACTTCTCACCCTGTCTTTATGGAAAGGAAATCCAGATCTGGGAATCTGGGACAGGACCCAGAAAATCTGTCTGCTTTCAAAGCCCTCCTGTGAAGCTCACTGAGGTAATGGCTGCATTGCTGTCAAAGCCAGCTGGGTTCTTTTTCTTTTCCCTAGTTTTTTTCCTTCTTTTTATTTGGCTTCTCTGATTTTTTCCAGCCTGACAAGAAACCGGTGGCTGAAGGAAGCAAACGGATATAATTTATTCTCTCTGGGCTCCCCTGCTCCTGACAGAGGCAAATTTTCCTGCTAATCCTCCGTGTCTGGATATTTTATTCCTTTCAACTGAAACCCTTGAACCCTTGAAATCCTCGTTTCCCTTTGCTGATGATGTCACCTGCCCACCTCCAGCTCATGAGTCACATCCAACACCCATGCCAAGAACCTCAGCCTCCCAACACTTCCCTAAATGCCTGATGGAGTGGGAATATCATGGATCCACTGGATAAAACCCCTTGGAACATACAGGAACCTTTAATCACCTCTTAATTAGAACAGCAGGACTTGTTAGAAAGATGGAGAGAAGGTTTTGGGATGCTTAAAAATGATTTTTTCCATGAATGTTTCCCCCTGTCCCATGGGCATGAGGATATTGCTGGAAAGCATCACCCCCCCCCCCCCCCCACCACCACCACCTTCCAAAAATTAGGAGAGCTGGAACTGGTGATGTCACCATGGAAAGCTGAAATGTTATGTTTGAGAACCTGGAAAAGGAGGTAGGGAAGGAAATGGGAAAAAATGAAGCAGCAAATCCGACAGCTGGAGAGCCCAAAGGAGCAGGAGAGATGACTCAGCTTCCATTCCCAGGCCAGCAGCTCCATTTGGGAACAGCAGCAGGTTCTCATTTCTCCTCCCTGAGTTTCTTGGCCAGCCTCTGGACTCCTCACGGAAATGTGGCCCATTTTGAATTTCCTCACAGAAATGTGGCCCATTTTGAATTTCCTCACAGAAATGTGGCCTCTGTCTGGGGCTGGAGCAGCCAGGGACCTTCTGCTCCTGGCCCAACCTTCCACTGGGCACTGCTGAGGGCACACCTGGAGTGCTGTGCCCAGCTCTGGCCCCTCACTTTGGGAAGGACCTTGGGACACTGAGCACGTCCAGAGGGGACAAGGAGGCTGGAGAGGGGCTGGGAACACAAACCCTGTGAGGAAGCCCTGAGGGAGCTGGGGCTGCTCAGCCTGGAGAAAAGGAGACTCAGGGCTGCCCCCATCACTCTGCACAGCTCCTGAAAGGGGCCTGTGCTCAGCTGGGGCTGGGCTCTTTCTGCAGCAGCACTGACACAGCCAGAGCACACAGCCTCCAGCTGCACCAAGGGAAATCCAGGTTGGAGAGCAGGGAAAAGGTTTTTCCAGCAAGGCTGAGAAAGTTCTGGAATGGCCTACAGAGGGTTATAAAAGGAGGGAGAGGGGTTTTTATAGGGATAAACAGTGACAGGGTAAGGGGGAATGGTTTTAAACTACCAGAGGGCAGGGCTGGGTGGGATCTTGGCAATGAGGAATTGTTCCCTGGCAGGGTGGGCAGGGCTGGGATGGAATTCCATCCCTGCATCCCTGGCAGTGCCCAAGGCCAGGCTGGACACTGGGGCTGGAGCAGCCTGGGACAGTGGGAGGTGTCCCTGCCATGGAACCAGATGGGCTTTTAGATCCTTTCCATCCCAAACCATTCCATGATTCCACAGACTCAAGCTGTGTCAAGGGAAATACAGGTTGGATATCAGGAAAAAGTTTTTCCAGACAGGTGAAAAAGTTCTGGAATGGCTGCCCAGGGAGGTGGTGGAGTCCCCATCCCTGGGTGTGTTTAACAAAGCCTGGATGTGGCACTGGGGCCAGGGTTCAGTTGGGGCTCAGCTGGAGTAGGAATGTGCTCCTTGTTGACAGAGTGACCAAACTCTACTTTGTCCCCTTAAAAGGAAATAAACCCAGAAGTTTCTCTCCTCAATTAAGTGAAAAAGACATCTCATAGGCCTGGGGGACTTCACCTCAAACTTAAGGATAGCAAATTGGACAGGAGCCAAGAAGTCCCACCTGGGCAATTCACTGGAAAAAGAAGAGAACAAAGGAACCAATGGCTTTTGAGAGGTGTTTTACCAGAACCTCTTGCACCTGAATCAGTTTTTCTGTTTGTTATTCTGCCTTTCATTAAACCTTTTTGTTTCCAACACTGCCACAGAAGCCATCCAGCTGATTTCTATGCCTCCAAGGGCAGCTGAGCTATCTTGGGTTTGTTCTAGACCTCCAAGAGTTTATGAGACCTGGCTTGAGGAGACTCCTGTAACAGGTTGGACTCGATGGTCTTGAAGGTCTCTTCCAACCCAGTGATTCTGGGATTCTGTGAATTCTGTGAATTCAGTGATTCTGGGAATTCTGTGAATTCTGTAGATTTGTGAATTCCACGGCTCGGAGAGGAGAACTTGGGAATATCTGGGAATAGGTACCTCAGGATGATCCCAAACACACAGGGAGGGCTGGACTTTTTAATTCAGTTGTCATGTTTGGGACTGCTGACAGAAAAGTTCATGATCCTAAATCCCATTTTTAAAGAGAAATGGGATTATCCTCTGAGAGTCCATCATTATTAACTGAATTGAATGAATGAAGGGACAAAAGACATCAAGGGATTTTTGGCCCCTGGGTGTTAGACAGGGACAGTGATTGGAATTTGCTCTTTTCCTCAGGAATTCTTTTTCCTTTGGCACCACTAATTCCTACTGGTTAAAGAAACAATTTATTGGCTCTTTAGGGAACCACTGCTGCTAGAAAAGTTCTGATGGAAATTCTGCATTTTAGGGACAATTCCTGTGGATTTCTCCTCACTTGGCCTTCACCTCCCAAATCTGAAGGAGCTTTTTCCTCAAACTTTCCCAGTTTGAATTTCTTTTGTGTTTTACTCTTTTTCTTTCATTTCCACCCAAGTTCAATCTCCAAAGGCTTTTCTTTTTTATCCTTTTATGATTTTGATTACAATGATTTCTATTTTTCCAGCCTAAATTTAGAGATCCTGATGCCAAAATTAGTGTTGATTTTCTCTTTGCTATTGAATCATCTGTGGCTGCAGCACCAAATAATTTATATATTTTTAAGCCCTCCTAATTCATTTGTAAAAAAACACTTTTCTGAGCAGTCTAGACTTAGAACCTTAGACTTAGACCCAGTTTCAAGTCTAGAATGGTCATTATGCTTTGTGTTGGCATTAAATATTGGGCCAGGAACATCTCTTTGATCTGGGCTTGGACAGAGGGGATCCAGTCCATGGAAATTTCAGAATAGAAAATGCTCCAAATGTAAAAAATTGGATTTTCCATAGGGTTTCAGCTCTGCTTCCCAAGAAACCTGTGAGAGTATCCTAGGGCTGTGTTTTGAGGGAAGTGTTCAGAGTCCAGAAGGGAGAATTCCAGGGGAGGATCTCCCATTTGGATGAGGTTTCCCTGGAGCTTTCTCTTCTCCAGGCTGAACTCCCCCGCGGGGTTTTTCCAGTTCCTCTTGGATGTAAATCTTCACCACATCAGCAGCTGAGAGGGGCAGAGAGGGAAAGGTGAGAGCTGAGAAAATCTCAGTGGGGAAAAGTGGAAAAAAAATGGAAAATAGGAAAAAAAATAGGAAAAAAGAGAGAAAGAAGATTAACGTTTAAAATTATAAGGAGTGACTCTACAAGTGAATGTGACCCTTCCTGAACTCCCTGAAGGCCTTTCCTGCCCTTCCCTCCCTTGCAGCCCTCCTGCTCCTGCCCTGGGAGCCACTGGAGCCTGGCCTTATATTGGGTCCCAAATTGGAAGGTTTGGGCTTGGCTGACATCTCCATGAGGTCACCACGTCCAACCCAGAGGGGACAACCCTGGGAGAGCCCCGGGAGCTGGCAGGGAGGAGCAGGGTGGTGTGAGGGGACAGACCAATGGGGTCCATCCTGGGAAAAGTCCCTCTGGAGGAAGGAGTCAGACTCTGAGTCAAAAGGGAGGATTTTGCTGTTCTGGGCTGATTTTCTTTTGGCTTTTCATGGTTTTTATATACATATATATTTTTTTAGGGAGGGGGTGAGGAAGATTTGGAATTGTGTGGCAGCCCTGAGGAGCTGAAGGGATGTTCCTCTGCTCTTATCTTCAGCCACGTTATCAAGGCAGAGAGCAAGGGGGAAAATGAACCAAAAATATATTCATTTTTGCCCTAAGGGGCAAATAAACCAGGAAAGTAATTCATGAATGGAACCTGGGAATGTCCTGAGTGGGAAGGGACCCACAGGGATCATCCAGTCCAAAACCTGGCCCTGCACAGACCACCCCAAAAATCCCACCCTGGGCATCCCTGGGAGCATTGTCCAAAGGCTCCTGGAGCTCTGGAAGCCTTGGAGAAGAGAAGGATGTGTGGAGACCTCAGAGCACCTCCCAGGGCCTGAAGGGGTTCCAAGGAAGCCAGAGAGGGATCCTGCATCAGGAACTGGAGTGCCCAAAAAGGGAAATGGGTTCAAACTGCCAGAGAGTAGGTTTGGATGGGACATTGGGAAAAAGTTCCTCCCTGTGAGGGTGGGGAGGCTGAGTTTGCCCAGAGCAGCTGCCCCTGGATCCCTGGCAGTGCCCAAGGCCAGGCTGGACCCTGGGGACAGTGGGAGGTGTCCCTGCCATGGCAGGGCTGGCACTGGGTGATCCCTAAAACCCCTCCCAACCCAACCCACTCTGGGATTCTGGGATTCTCTGGCTGCTTTTCTGTTTGAACCTGTGATCCCTTCTCCCCTCTGAGCACTTTTCCCATCCTTTGCCCAATCCTCACACCAGGCAAACCTCGTGCCATGGCTGCTGTGGTTGTGGCCCATCCCATTGATGGCCTGGTGCATTGTCCTGTGAGCTTGGAAAAATCCCTTGGAGACCTGGATTTTGCCTCAGTCCCTCTCCCTTTGGCAGTGCCAGGGCCCTGGGAATGGTTCCCAGTGCCAGAGGGCAGAGCTGGATGGGATCTTGGCAATGAGGAATTGTTCCCTGGCAGGGTGGGCAGGGCTGGGATGGAATTCCATCCCTGGATCCCTGGCAGTGCCCAAGGCCAGGTTGGACACTGGGGCTGGAGCAGCCTGGGACAGTGGGAGGTGTCCCTGCCATGGCAGGGGTGGCACTGGGTGATTTTTAAGGTTCCTCCCAACCCAAACCATTCCGGGATTCTCCCTCAGGACAGGGGTACCTGCACTGATCCTGCAGCAGGAATTCTGTGGAATGGGGCTGCTGGGAAGAGCTCCTGGGTTCACAGAGATTCCAGGTGAACCTGGAGCTGCCCCCAGTGTCACCTGCAAGGGGCTGAGTGTGGGACTGAAGTCCCTGAGGAAAGAACAAGAACAGGAACCCCTGGGAGCCCCTCCTGAGCTGTGGCACCACCTCTCTCTTCCACCCTCATCCTCTGAGGGACCTTCCAGGCATTTTCACCCATCAAACCTCTCAGGAACAAACCTGCAGTGCCCTGAGAGTGGGGCTGAGTTCACAGCCCCTCTGGAGCACAGGAGCCCCTTTTTCCTGGGAATTGGGAGGCAGTTTTCAGTCTGCAGCTCCTCAGAGGGGCAGCTCTGATCCCTGCTCCAGGACAGGGACAGGATCCTGGCTGGAGCTGGCCCAGGAGGGATTTGGGTTGGGTTTTAGGGCAAGGTTCCTGCCCAGAGGGTGCTGGCACTGCCCAGGGAATGGGCATGGCCCCGAGGCTGCCACAGCTCCAGGAGATGCCAGGGATGCCCAGGCTGGGCTGGGTGGGCTCTGGGCTTGGATTCCATAATTCCACCCAGGATATTCCACAATTTACTCTTTTAAATACCTTATTCAAGCAGGAAGTGTTGGAATCTGAAACGCAGGGAACTCTCAGAACTTTGGGCCTCAAAGCCAAAGCTCAGAATGAAACCCAGGGTTTGATTTGAGGCCTTGGGAAAGGCTCCCAAACTGAGGTGCTGCAAGGGAGAATGTGGATTTGTGGTTTCAAGCAGAGACACATTAAGCTAAGGAAAGGAAAGTTTAGAGTTTTAGAGTTTAAGATATAAAAATAAAAGCAGTTCCAGAGGTAAACAAGGAGTTCAGAATGCAGCACTGCAGGTTTGTGTGTCAGAACATGGTTGGCTAAGAAAGCTCACACTGTAACAGGGGTCCATGAGATGAAATATGCAAGGATTGGGTTAAAAACATGAATATCCTTATTAGTAGTCTTTTATTGGTTAATAAATCCTAAAAACGTCATGTAATTAAAAGTCTTGTGACCTTCTGAACCATGCAGTGAAGATGTGAGCTGAACTGACCCTTGCTGCCTGTGTAGAAGATAAGAAAAATAAATCACATCATCTAAAGTAACTCAAAGGTCCCATCACATTCAAAATTCCTTCAATAGTCTCCACAAGGAAGAAATACCCTATAAAGCTTTTTTGGGGGAATGGAGACAATGTCCTCCATGTCCTTCTTCAGTTAAGACAGAGACCTAAAAGAGAAATAAAATAAAACATAGGAAAATGTCCTGGTGCAGGGAACAGCTGCATCCAGTAATCCCCCAATGTCTGGGAATTGCCCTTGTGAAGAGAATATTGTTCATCCTTTGACATCCAGAGCCACTGCCCACCTCAGCAGCCCTGGCTTCATTCTGGGCATGATCCTAAATCCCATTTTTAAAAGAGAAATGGGATTATCCTCTGAGAGTCCATCATTATTAACTGAATTGAATGAATGAAGGGACAAAAGACATCAAGGGATTTCTGGCCCCTGGGTGTTAGACAGGGACAGTGACTGGAATTTGCTCTTTTCCTCAGGAATTCTTTTTCCTTTGGCATCACCAATTCCTACTGGTTAAAGAAACAATTTATTGGCTCTGTAGGGAACCACTGCTGATAGAAAAGTTCTGATGGAAATTCTGCATTTTAGGGACAATTCCTGTGCATTTCTCCTCACTTGGCCTTGACGTCCCAAATCTGAAGGAGCTTTTTCCTCAAACTTTCCCATTTTGAATTTCTTTTGTGTTTGACTCTTTTTCTTTCATTTCCACCCAAGTTCAATCTCCAAAGACCTTTTTATTTTTCCTTTTATGATTTTGATTACAATGATTTCTATTTTTCCAGCCTAAATTTAGAGATCCTGATGCCAAAATTATCAGTGGTTTTCTCTTTGCTATTGAATCATCTGTGGCTGCAGCACCAAATAATTTATATTTTTAAGCCCTCCTAATTCTTCTGTGGAAAAACATTTTTCTGAGCAGTCTAGACCTAGACTTAGAACCAGTTTTAAGTCTAGAATGGTCATTATGCTTTGTGTTGGCATTAAATATTGGGCAAGGAACATCTCTTTGATCTGGGCTTGGACAGAGGGGATCCAGCCCATGGAAATTCTCTATCAATATAGAATTTGATCATTAATAATCATAATTATGAGTTGAAAACTGATGAGTTTGGATTCCTGATGTGGATCCTTCATCCCACTGGCCTCAGAGCGGTTGGGATGTGGCTTTTCCTGGCTCTGCTGCTCAGCAAATGGGAAAATATTTGGGAGTCCTGTTTTGCTGCCTTAGCCTCTGCTTTCTTTCCCTTTTCAGGACATTTTACTCCAGCCTAGTTTTGCTTTGTCTCACACCCTCAGGAAAGAAAAAAAAAAAGAGAGAAAAAGAGGAGTTTTCTCCAAATTACAACAGGAGCAACAGGAGTATGAGAAGAAAGGATACAGTCATGATCTAAAAAAAAGGAAAAACAACTTTTCTTTCTGTCTGAATGTCCAAAAGAAAGCAAAAATCCAAAGAAAAGGAATAAATTCCATCCCTCTGGTGCCCCTGGAAGTCTGGAGCATCCAGCTTTGCTCCTGTTCTGCTTCCAATAGAGCAGCTGCCAAACTTGTCCTCCCTTGGAGGCAGAACACATCGGGCTCCAGGAAAATCCAGGTGCTGGGATGGATCCTGGAAATCCCAGAGCAGGAGGAGAGCAGAGGGAAAGAAAACACAGCTTCCTCCTGGGGTAAAAATAGATGGACGTGCACAGGAGCTGAACATTCCTGGCTTCTGTTTGGTTTTGCTCTTGGATTTCTTTTTATTCCCTCTCGCCCAGCTGCTTCCCTCTCCTATCCCCAGTGGATGGTGCTTCCCATCATAGCCAAGCTCTCTTCCAATACATTTTCAACTTAAAAATAAAAAAAAAAACCACCACCAAAACACCCCAAATTAAAAGTTATTTCCCAGTGTAAAACCCAGCAAATTCCCTTAAGGAACAACTGGATATTTAATGTTGCCGTGAAAGCAAAATCAGGTCAATTGACAGATATTTGGTGAGGGTTGCCCAGATCCTTTGTGTAAAATTAATGGTTAAATATTTGATTTCTGATCATATTTGCAGTTCTTCTTCTTTCTAAAAGTATTAAAAACCATGACAGTCATGATTCTTTTTTGTATTTGTTGCATATAAAAATACAACAGCACTAAGGCCTGAAAAATCAGCTTTTTCCTCAACTTTATAAAAGTTTTACGAGGTATAAAACCCCTGAAGCAATAAATATTCTGCTGGAAATGATGACTGGAGCAAAACTAACAGATGTTGATCTAATATTCCTAAAACAGGGAACATGGAACTCTAACTCAGCTAAAAATGTGATTTCTTCATATTCCATCTTTAAAACCTTGGTTTTCTGGGATGAACCAGGAGATTTCAGGGATTCTGTGTGAGTTTTTCCTTTAAATTGTGAGGTTTTAGCAGGAAATGTGTTTGCATTTAGGAGCAAGCAAGTTCTTGGAGGGCTCACACCACATCCTCACTGGTGTAAACTGGCAGAGGCCTAAAGGAGCTGATTTAATAAAATTAAACACAAACCCCCACATTTCTGCTTTGGACTGGATATTCAGCTCAGCCTAAAGGGAGTTTATTGATGTGAGGAGGAAAAAAAGGGCAAATCCCCTGAGTGAACCTGGTTAGGCCGGGTTTTCCAAGCAGGCTTGGATCGTCAGTCCTGGGGAATTAACAAATGATGGCATCCCCAGAAAATATCCACTAAAAAACCCCAATACTTGGAGCCCAGCAGATCCCATGGATTTGAATCCCATCCTGAGCAGTCCCTGTGGAGCTGAGGTGGGAATTTGGCCACCAAAATTGTCCCTGCACTGGCCCAGGCCACCTCTTTGGGTGTGTGGGACACTGGGAGTCATTAAATTCTCCCCTGTGTTTCCCTCCTTGTTTTCATCCTCCTTGCTGGGAAAATGCAGGAAAAAACCCAAGGTGAGTTGGGTTAACTGGTTTGGGAGATAAATTTGTGGACTGGGAGAGCTGGGGATGTTCACCTGCAGAAGAGAAGGCTCTGGGGAGACCTTAGAGCTCCTTGCAGGCCCTACAGAGGGTTAGAAAAGGAGGGAGAGGGGTTTTTACAGGGAAAATGGTTTTAAAGTGCCTGAGGGATATTGGGAATGAGGAATTGTTCCCTGACAGAGTGGGCAGGGGCTGGGATGGAATTCCATCCCTGGATCCCTGGCAGTGCCCAAGGCCAGGCTGGACACTGGGGACAGTGGGAGGTGTCCCTGCCATGGCAGGGGTGGCACTGGGTGAGTTTTAGGATATTCCTGTGCTGGCAGGAAAGGCTGGCACAGCTGGCATTGTTCACCTGCACAGGAGAAGCTTTGGGCTGAGCTCAGGGTGGCCTTGCAGAGCCTGAAGGAGCCCCAGGAAAGCTGGAGAGAGACAATTGCCAGGGGATGCAGGGACAGCACCCAGGGAATGGCTCCAAAGTGGAAAATTACAGGTTTAGTTTAGATATTAGGAACAATTTCCTCCCTGGGAGAGTGGGGAATAGAATTCCCAGAGCAGCTGTGGCTGCCCCTGGACCCCTGGCAGTGCCCAAGGCCAGGCTGGACACTGGGGCTGGAGCAGCCTGGGACAGTGAGAGGTGTCCCTGCCATGGAACCAGATGGGCTTTTAGATCCTTTCCATCCCAAACCATTCTATATTCCACAGTCTCAATCTGGGCCAAGGGAAATCCAGGCTGGAGAGCAGGGAAAAGGTTTTTCCAGCAAGGCTGAGAAAGTTCTGGAATGGCTGCCCAGGGAGGTGGTGGAGTCCCCATCCCTGGGTGTGTTTAACAAAGCCTGGATGTGGCACTGGGGGCCAGGGTTCAGTTGAGCTCTTGGGGCTGGGCTGAACTCCATGGTCTGGAAGATCTCTTCCACCCCAGTGATTCTGGGAATTCTGGGAATTCCATGACTAACCAGGACCTCCCCAGGGCTTCTCCCAGTGACACTTCTCCTGCTGTCCCACCAGAGGTGCTGCTAAGCCAGGCCAGCCCTGCTAATTGAACACACACAGGAACTGACCCTGGCTTTTGTTCCTCCCCTGTCTGAGCACATCCAGCTGTGACCCCCTCCGGCCCAGGCTGTGACTCAGCAGTGGCCCAGGAGATGAATGCTGAGCCCAAATCCTCCCTTTGCTGCCTCAACTCTTGGTTCCAGTGCTGGGAATGATTTCCTGGCTTGGTGCTGGATGATTCAGTGCTGTCCAGGGAATCCCCTGGAGCCCCACATGGATTGACTCATCCCATTGCTCATGGGGCCCACCTGCTCAGGGCATAACTGTGGTGGAAATCCACCCTGCCTTACATGGATGAGATTCCCAGCTGGAATGGCACATGGGGCCTGCTGGCACAATGGAATTGGGGTTGTTTGGTGACCTTGGATTTGTTCTTCATGGCCCTGGTTGGGAGCAATTCTGAATTATTTTTAATTCATTGGGGTTGTTTGGTGACCTTGGATTTGTTCTTCATGGCCCTGGTTGGGAGCAATTCTGAATTATTTTTAATTCATTGGGGTTGTTTGGTGACCTTGGATTTGTTCTTCATGGCACTGGTTGGGAGCAATTCTGAATTAGTGTTAATTTATTGGGGTTGTTTGGTGACCTTGGATTTGTTCTTCATGGCACTGGTTGGGAAGAGTTCTGAATTATTTTTAATTCATTGGGGTTGTTTGGCGACCTTGGATTTGTTCTTCATGGCACTGGTTGGGAGCAATTCTGAATTAGTGTTAATTTTTTGTGGTTTAGTTCTAAAATATTCCTGATTTTCCTCCTGAGGAAAAGAGGGAAAATCACTTGGTGAAGATGAAACCAAACTAGAAGAGATTAAAAAGGAAAAGAAGAATTTCTCCATGGCCATGGTGGTCAGGCATTGGGAGGGGCTGCTCAGGGAGGTTTGGAGTCCCCATCCCTGGAGGTGTCCAAGGAATGACTTGAGGAGAAAGAGAGAAAAAGGAGAGAAAAAAACTAAATCCAAATATTTTGGGTGAGAAATTTACAGGTGGATCAGGACAACTCTGACAGGAGTAAAAGAGAATTTCGTGGATGGCACCAGGAGCCATCCAGCTTGGAAAAGATTCCAGTCCTTGTGCTCCATGTGAAAGATCTCCATCCCTGTGCTCCCTGTAAATCATCCTTCACAGCAAATGTGGAGCCTCCCAGGTGTTCCATCAGGGAATCTTCCCTGGAGGCTTTTCAAGGCTCTGAGGAAAGTGAGACCAAAATAGGAGATCCATGAAAATTGGCAAACTTTTACCTCAGAGAAATCTGATTCATCCCCACCAAGACCTCACCTTGATTGAATAATAGAAAAAGTTGCTACTTTCAAGTGGGAATGAAATTTTTGGACATTTTTTCTTGGTCTAAACTGAAAGTAAATTAGGGGAAAACTCCAATTAATTTCATTTAAACTGATGAATGGGCAGGTTTGAAAATCCCACGGGACGGTCTGTGAGGCAGGGACTCTGCTCTGCCTCAGTGCCTTCCCAGCATTGCTGGGACATTGCTGGGACACATTTGGGCTTGTGCAACGTGGTTTTCCATACCTTTGGCTGTCTGTCTTTCCAGAAAAAAGTAGAGAAGGAAGGCGCTCAGATATTTAATACAGGAGTTTTTGTCTTGGATTTTAACTTCAGTGAAGGACAGATCAGTCCTACTAAACCTGGCTACAAAATCTAAGAATTTAGGGTTTTTTTTTTTCCTATTTTTATTCCTATATTTAAAGTTATAGGTGGTTTAGTCCTAGATTCAATTGACCAAATCAACCAAAGCTGGTAACTCAAGTCTATCTCCACATAAAATAAATCAAGAAGTGCAGCGGAGGCACCACTGCAGGACAATTCCTCCAGCTCTAGGGTAACCCTGAGAGCTGTGTAAATTTTTTGAGATGACTGCAGGACTTTAAAGTAAAGATTTCCCGCTAGAAGCAAGCTGCAGGAGCTAAATATATCCTTCCTGTTTGTTCTGTGTGTGATTTCAGCCCCAGCTCCAGCCCAGAAAACAAAAAGCATCAGCACCCCAGCCCTGGTGAGTAACAGCAGCATCATCCGAGCAAAGCTGGCAGGCAAAGCCCTGCAGGCTCGTCCAGCTGCAGATATCTGGGTCAAATCAGCTCTGTGGTTTAGTTCAAACTTCAGGCAGGAGACAAAGATCATTTTCTTTTCCCCTCCTTTTTAGGGAAGTGCTTCGATTTGTAACGAGCTGTCGATTCTGGAGGGTGCAGAGGGGGTTTAGAAAGAACCTCTGCAGTGTCCAGGACATGTTTGGCTTTGACAAAGATTTTCCAGCTTCTCAGCTGATGACAGGCTGAGAGCTGGGTTCAGGGATCTCCTATTTAACCCTTTCCTTAATTCATGATTTTTGTTCTCCTCATAATCCAGTTCAGAGCGAGCCCTGGAGCCCAGTGAGCCCCTCTGCATCCCACTCCCAGGGCAGGAATCCAGGGATGCTCTGGCTTATTCCTTCCCCAAAGCAGACATCTTCTGGGAGGAAAAGGTCAGAGGACCACGATTTCTTTTTGTCAGCAGATGTGAGGAAACAAAACCTCCTCATAGCCAGCCCAAAAAATGACCAGAGGCTCCGTTTTGCAACACAGAATGTACAACCTAATAAATCCCAACCTCTCTGATGGAACTTCGAGTTATTCCTTGCCTACCTCTCTTTTTGTCTGGGAGGAAAAAAAGGTCAGTTTTGTGTTCCAAAGCCACTGTCAGAGATTTGATGATTGTGCCATTGGCCAGAGTTCAAACAGTGCAGGCAGGAAAGAATGTCCAGCTGTCAAGTGTAAACAGCGCCGGGTACAGCTCAGAAGTGCCTCAGACAAATCAGTCCATGTCATCAGCTACTTTTAATTAACACCAGACCAAATATCCTCTCCCTGCCCCCTCCCTTCTTCTTCCCCCACATTTTCTTCCCCCTCTTCAGTGCCTTGAAACACCAATGGTTTGTGACAATTGACAAATTTTCCACCTGTATTTTATTTTTTCTCTGCCTTGCTGAGAAACAGGGAGGGAGTTTTCCTTCTGAAGTCAGGAAAACTCTGCACAAATTTACTCTTAAAAACCTGCAGGGAATTTATGTTACATTCAAAGCTTCTTTTCACTGATTTTTTTTTTTTAAGGATTTGTTCCAACTCACAGCAATTGAGACAAAAATTGGGGTAAAATCAAGTTAAAGAATGAATTTCTTTCATGATCCACCAAATTTCTTAATGTTTTTTTTTTCATCTTGGCTTTTTATTCTGTCCAAGTCAAATGTGACAGTTCTTAAATCCTCTAATTATCCCAGTTCTGTAATTTTCCATTGTCTTGGTGGTGGCTGTCCTTGTGAAAGGGAGAAAATGAATATGGGGAGAATTCAAAGCACATTCCAACATCCCAGCGAGGTCACAGATTTTAATTGCCCAGCCAGGTTGGATTTGCACCTTTCTCACTTTCTACACTGAAAATTTGGCTGCAGGAGCAGAATCCCAGCGTGTTGTTTCATGTTGTTTCATATTCTCATTTAAATTGTTGTTTTAAAAGCAGATTTCAGGCTGATCACCCTCAATCCAGTGAGGTTTCCTGTGTCTTGTGCTAGAACCAGGCCTGGCAGGATGGAAATCTCTTTGCAGCTCATCCTATTTTTAGGAATGAGGCATTAATCAATATTTAGACTCTTCTGGGTGGGCCTGAGCTGGAGGCAACACAAAGGAAGGGAGGAAAGATGTGGTGAACACATTAATTGTGTTTAATTTTCTATTTTACAGTCTCTTCCCTGGCTTTTCCTGCTTCTGTGGTTTATTCTTGTTGCTGGTTCTCTTCTGCCTCTGAGCCTTCCAAAATTAATATTCCTCAGGAAATTTATTGTGGCTAAAACCTGACACTGAAAAAAACAACTCTGTCACAGAATATTCATAAAACCATGGATGGTTTGGGGTGGAAAGGACCTTAAAGCTCCTCCAGTTCTAACCCTACAATACAGGAATTTTTGTCTTGGATTTTAACTTCAGTGAAGGACAGATCAGAACTACTAAACCCGGCTAACCAAATCTAAGAATTCAGGGATTTTTTCCTATTTTTATTCCTATATTTAAAGGTTACAGCTGGGGAGTGGGTTTTAGTTTTTTTCTGTTGTGTTGTGGAAATTCCATTTCTTCTGGGGGCCAGGAATTGCCTCTGCTGCTCAACCAGAGGGTGGATTCTCCTTGGAGAGCAGTTTAGAGCTTCCCACACCAAAGAATTCCTGGCAGACTCAATCCCAGGGGCTGGTGAGCCCAGCACTGATGGGAAATGCAGGATTGGCTATTCCCATGTTTGGGGGGAAACCCAGGGAATTCCAAAGAATCATGGGATGGTTTGGGTTGAGAATCACCTTGAGGATCATCCAGTTCCAAACCCTGGTTGCTCCAAGTCCTGCCCAGCCTGGCCTTGGGCACTGCCAGGGATCCAGGGGCAGCCACAGCTGCTCTGGGAATTCCATCCCAGCCCCTCATCAACCTCACAATTGGGAATTTCTTCCCAATATCCCATCCTAACCTGCTCCCTGGCAGTGGGAAACCATTCCCCCTCATTCTGTCACTCCAGGCTTGTCTCGGTTTGGAACGCCAGGTGTTTGCTAAGGAAGGCAGGAGCCTCCCCTGAAATGGAAAAATGCAAACCCCTCCCTCCAAATTGTTATGAACTTGAAATGAAGGGGCTCTCAGGCAAAGATATGGGAGCAGGAATAACAGTTCTGTAGTAGAGAAGAAAATAAAAATAAAATTAACAATGCAGTAAATCAAAACCAACCCTGCCAGAGTGAGACCATGCCCTGTCCCCTGTGTGCCAGGGGGTGTCACAGCCCCATCCCATGGGGGCTCAGCCCTCCTGCAGTGCCAGCTGTGGCTCTGCTGCAGCAGGGATCCTGCACAAGGGGGGAGTTTTCCTCTGCAGCTCCAGTGGAAGAGGCAGCTGCTCCTCTGGGAATGCAGGGGAAAGGCTGTTCTGCTGTCCCAGCACCTCAGATTGGATCCAGGTAGGAATGCTTGGCTCCTGCCCTGGGCGCAGCATCTCCCCATGGGATGCTGGAATTGGATCAGCCCTGCAGGGACACTCCCTGGCCATGGACAGCAGAGATCTCCTGGAGGGAGGATTGGCTGTGGGAGAGAGAAAGAGAAAACTGCCCCAGGAACAGCAGAGAACTGCCCCAGCTCTGACAGATGGGGACAGAACACACATTGCTTGGCAATCTAGGACAAGGCCCTGGCAGTGAAAATAAAGGAGATTTTTAGAGACTTTTTGCACTTCCAAATACTTAAATCCCATCAATTTATCCTAAATTTACTTTAAGAATCTCTGCACAAGGAGCTAAACCACTTCCATGTTTAATTTTCTTTTTTTCAGCATCTCTTTCTCTCCAAAGAGGAGGGAAATCCCAAATGAACAGCTGGAAATCCAACAAAAAACCTGAAAATTATATTAAAATGATATTAAAATTTACCAACAGCTCAGTTTTGTCTCTGGCTCTACAGGAGCTGAACTGAGACCAGGTCAGAGACCAAAAAAAAAAAGAGGAAAGAAATGCAAATAATCATGGAAACATGAGAGGAATTAAGGAGACATATGGAGATCGCTAGGAAATATGGCCTCTAAATTTGAAATGTGGTTCCTATTTGCTTCTCACATTTTGTGTGCAGCAGGAACAGCTTTTCTTTATATTCCATGTGGGCTTGGGGTAATCTGAATATTAATTTATGAAACAACTCCACAGTGCATTAATTGCACATTAATTATGGTGGTTTTATGTAATAGACCATCATTAAATTATGTTTATTGCACAATTCTTGTATCAAGTTTGGTGGGGAAGCCCAAATTTTTACAAAATCACATCAACAGAGGCCCCCCAGATGGATCAGAAGTGGTCTGGAAAAAGCTGGGATTTTTACAAGGCTCAGAATCCCAATAAAACTCCTCTACATCCTCATCCAACAGGAAATAAAAACCTTTTATGAAATACCTCAGCCCTTTTGGGAGACATTTCTGACATCATCAGAACAAATGGATTTAAGGAATAAAAGCATCAGGATGCACCACGCTGGGAGTGGGATTCTCCAAAATGGACAAGTTTTCCACCTCTGTTTTATTTTGGAAGAGGATTTCTGCCTTGCTGAGAAACAGGGAGAGAATTTTCCCTCTGAAATCAGGAAAACTCTACACAAATTTACTCTTAAAAACCTGCAGAAAAATCTTGTTACATTCAAAACTCCTTTTCACTGATTTTTTTTCCAACTCAGAGCTATTGAGACAAAAATTGGGGGAAAAATCAAGCTAAAGAAATAATTTCTTTCATGATTCCCCAAATTCTTAATTATTTTCTTCAACTCTGCTCTTTATTCTAAGTTGAATGTGACAGTTCTTAAATCCTGTAATTACCCCAAATTTAACACCAGCTTTTACAGTTAATTTATACTTAATTAAACAAGTTACCATGTGTATCCATTAGATGCTGTCAGATAAAATATTAATATCTGATAGTATTAATATTAAAATATTAATATTTTGTTTGAGGGCCTATGTATCTCATATTTAATTTGGCCACAAAAGTCCCACTGTATATTGAATTTTCTTGTTGATAAAGTCAGTGGGATCAAGGTGTGGCCTTTTTTAATGCCCTTTAAAAAGTCCTTATTTAATAGGCTGTAACTGCACTGGATATTTCCATGGAATGGTTCTTGGGAGCAAATTGGAAAACTGGGATGGATGGAAATAATCAGGGGAAGAGCTGGGGTGAGAAAGACTCTGGGATTTGCAATACAACAGGCAGGGGTGAAGGATTTATGCCAGTCCTGCTGGGGCAGGTGGGTTTCAATTCTTACATCTCCCCAGAATGGCTCTGAGCTCCGTTATTCTTTTAATTCCACATCACAGGAATCAATCCCAGGAGAAATTCAGGGGATTTTTCTCCCTGCTTTGAAAGCTCCTCCTTGCTTTTCAAAAAAAAATTCAGATTTTTTCAGCAACCAGCACTGATTGTCATTCAAAATAGAATGAAGCAGAGCCTCACATCTGGGATTACAAAAACTGCTTCCAGGGATGGTTTGGATTTCTCTGAGCGCAGTTTTGATTTGTTGCAGAGTTAATCCAGCCAGGAAATAGGAATAGAGCTCCATGAGTGGGTGACAAACTGACCGTGGCCAGCTGCAAAGATCAGTCCTGCAGCTGAAGGCACCAACTGAAATTTCCAAGCGTCACCGAAAAAGAGACAAACAAAACAAGAAAAAAAATCAAGTCACAAACTCAGTCAGACTGAAATGAGTGTTCAATTTAGGAGAAAACCTGTGAGGTTTTTTTTCAGTTATTCATTCAGCACCAGGCCTGGGTTTTGTCACAGGTTTGGTGACAAAAGTGGCACCCTGAGCACGATATTTAAATGAGGTGCAGGCCCCAGATGACTCAGCTGCAGCTCAAAAAGCTTCACAGTTGGGTTCACAGATTTTGTCCTGTGAGAAATGTTGAGATAAACTCAACTGAGTCATTCATTGAGGGTGTTTCCCTCCATGTCAGCAGCAAAGAAAAGAAGAATGTACAGTGGTTTTGGTTTGTTAATTTGAGATTTTTTGGTTAATGTATTAACCAAATAGATTAATAATGTATTAGCCAAATTCAGAGTGTGGTGGGTTCAGTGCTGGTTAATTGTTAGTGTATTTATTAGGACGGATTGATTTATTTTTTGTTGTGAGGTAGGACTAGGAGAAAGGAAAGGTAGGTTTAAAACTTTAAAAGAGTATAAAGAGAAATTTATTAATAGTAATTAAAGAAAAAGTAATAAGAATTAAAATAAAACCTTTAAGACGCTTCTTTTATATCACTTTTTAAAAATGATAATGTGAAGAAATAAAACTTAAAATTCTGGTTAGTTTATTATTTGTAGAATAGTCTTTTTTGACCCCAAAACCCCTCCTCAACTGGGCAGGGGAGAGAAAATCCAACAAAAAATTCATGGATCAGGATAAAAACAGGGAGAGGTGACTCATCACTGTCAGAAAAAACAGATTTGGGGAAATTATTGGATTTATCACCAATCAAAAGCAGAGCAGGGTAAGAAGTCAAATAAAAGCTTAAAAAACATCTTTGTCCCATCCCTTTCCCTCCTTCTTGGGCTTAGATTTATTCCCAAATCCCCCTCTTCTCCCCACCAGTGGCACAAGGAGCTGGGAATGGGGTTTATGGGTTTGTGGGTCCCTTTCCATGGGGTCAGTCCTGCAGGAACTGCTCCTTGTATCCATGGGGTCAGTCCTGCAGGAACTGCCCCAGTGTTGATCCATTTTCCATGAAGTCATTCCTGCAGGAACTGCTCCAGTCCACTGTGGGTCCTTTATCCATGGGATCAGTCCTTCAGGAACTGCTTCCTTTTCCATGGGATCTGTCCTTCAGGAACAGCTCCAACTTCCATGGGGTCATTCCTGCAGGACCTGCTCCAGTATGTGCCCTTTCCATGAGGTCATTTCTTTAGGAACAGTTCCATCTTCCATGGGGTCATTTCTGCAGGACCTGCTCCTGTGTGGATCCCTTTCTATGGGGTCATTCCTACAGGAACTGCTCCAGTCCAGTGTGAGTCCTTTATCCATGGGGTCATTCCTTGAGGAACTGCCCCAGTGTGGATCCCTTTTCCATGGGGTTATTCCTTCAGGAACTGCCCCAGTGTGGATCCCTTTTCCATGGGGTCATTCCTTCAGGAACTGCCCCAGTGTGGATCCCTTTTCCATAAGGTCAGTCCTTCAGGAACTGCTCCAACTTCCATGTGGTCAGGCCCTCAGAAACTGCTCCACTGTGGGTGCTTTCCATGTGGTCAGTCCTTTAGGAACTGTTCCCTTTTCCATGGGGTCAGTCTTTCAAGAACAGCTCCAACTTCCATGGGGTCAGTGCTGTAGAAATTGCTCCCTTTTCCATGAGATCATTCCTTCAGGAACAGTTCCAACTTCCATGGGGTCATTCCTGCACAAACTGCCCGGTGTGGGTCCCTTTTATCCATGGGGTCATTCCTGCAGGACCTGCCCCAGTGTGGGTCCCTTTATCCATGGGGTCATTCCTGCAGGAACTGCCCCAGTGTGGGTCCTTTATCCATGGGGTCATTCCTGCAGGACCTGCCCCATGTGGGTCCCTTTTCCATGGGGTCATTCCTTCAGGAACTGCCCCAGTGTGGATCCCTTTTCCATGGGGTCATTCCTTCAGGAACTGCCCCAGTGTGGATCCCTTTTCCATGGGGTCATTCCTTCAGGAACTGCCCCAGTGTGGGTCCCTTTTCCATGGGGTCAGTCCTTCAGGAACTGCTCCAACTTCCATGTGGTCAGTCCCTCAGAAACTGCTCCACTGTGGGTGCTTTCCATGTGGTCAGTCCTTTAGGAACTGTTCCCTTTTCCATGGGGTCAGTCTTGCAAGAACAGCTCCAACTTCCATGGGGTCAGTGCTGTAGAAATTACTCCCTTTTCCATGAGATCATTCCTTCAGGAACAGTTCCAACTTCCATGGGGTCATTCCTGCACAAACTGCCCCAGTGTGGGTCCTTTATCCATGGGGTCATTCCTGCAGGAACTGCCCCAGTGTGGGTCCTTTATCTATGGGGTCATTCCTGCAGGACCTGCCCCAGTGTGGGTCCTTTATCCATGGGGTCATTCCTGCATGAACTGTCCCAGTGTGGGTCCCTTTTATCCATGGGGTCATTCCTGCAGGAACTGCCCCAGTGTGGGTCCTTTATCCATGGGGTCATTCCTGCAGGAACTGCCCCAGTGTGGGTCCTTTATCCATGGGGTCATTCCTGCACAAACTGCCCCACTGTGGGTCCTTTATCCATGGGGCCATTCCCACAGGAACTGCCCCAGTGTGGGTCCCTTTTATCCATGGGGTCATTCCTGCAGGACCTGCCCTGGTGTGGGTCCCTTTTATCCATGGGGTCATTCCTGCAGGACCTGCCCCAGTGTGGGTCCTTTATCCATGGGGTCATTCCTGCAGGAACTGCCCCATGTGGGTCCCTTTTATCCATGGGGTCATTCCTGCAGGACCTGCCCCATGTGGGTCCCTTTTATCCATGGGGTCATTCCTGCAGGACCTGCCCCAGTGTGGGTCCTTTATCCATGAGGTCATTCCTGCAGGACCTGCCCCGGTGTGGGTCCCTTTTCCCATGAGATCCTCCCACCAAACCTGCTCCAAGTGGTCTCCTCTCCCCACAGGGCCTCAGGTCCCTGCCAGGAGCTGCTCCAGGGCGGAATTCCCATGGGATCACACCTTTTTTTTTGTGCATCCATTATTTTCCCTGAAATACATTAGAAGCTCTTTCCCACAAGTGGCTTCACCCGTGGGATCAGCCCCATTAAATTCCCTGGGAATACTCATAAATTCGGAGTGTACAAAATCCTTCCGGGTATGGGGACTCCAAATGCCCTTGGTGCATCCCCCAGCTTAGGAAGGAGTTTAAGCTCATGCCTAAACTCCTCTGCCAAGGATTTGGGGTGGTTTTAGGAAAGCAGGAATGGATTTGTGGTGGTGATTTCCAAACATGTCAATCACAACTGCAAAAATCCTCATTAAACTCTGATTAAATTCATCAGCAAGTGAAAGGTTTAGGATCTCCACTTCCATGAGGAGATTCCAACTTCTTTTAAATCCAGACATTCGTTTCTGCTCATTCTTTTCACCTAATTGGACAGAAATTGCTCTATTTGTGAGATCAATTTACCATAATCACAATTCTACACTTTTACTTCTCCAAATCTCTTCCAGAACAATAGGATTAGGTGAGATGAATACCCAAAAAAACCTTTCAAACCTCCCTGTCTACCTTAAACCCGAATTTGTGTTTAGCCCCAGGCCTTGGCAGCGACTGAAACGAAATGTTTTGAAACAAAGCAAATTGGCTTTTTGCTGACTTTTAATGTGCTGCGAGACACCTGGTTAGACACAAAACATCTATTCACAATTAAAGGCTGAGCTTTTGTTATGCAAAAGGTAAATGAGGGCACCATGAACTCTGGGAGAGTCAGCTTTGGGGTTTTTTTTGCTTTTGTTCCCAAGGGGAATCTGTCAAAAAAATCCTGGTTGGTGACAGGAAATCAGGAGTTTTGAGGATGGGTTGGGTTCTTTTTTTGGGGGGGGTTAAGGAGAGGCAGTACAGTGGTAAAAAGACACCAAGAGTAGAAAAACAAACTGGTTAAATTAGGGAAAAGGAATATTCCCTTATTTGAATATCGGATTTTATGCAAATGGGACGTTGTGTGTTTGTGTAAGAGGCCAGACAGGTTCCAGTCACAGCACAGCTCAAGTGACATCTGAATTTTGATGTTTCCAGGGCATTCTATGAGATCCCTGCTGCATGGAGAGGGAGGCATTTGTGTGTTTTCTGCTGGCTTGGGAGGTTCATGGATTCAAAAGCAGGAAAGGGATTGGGATTGTGTCCCTGTGCCCCACAGGTGATTTCCCACCTGCAGAGCTGCCCCAGCGCAGGGAGGAGCTGGAGCTGCTGCAGAGAGCCCAGAGGAGGCTCCAGGATGAGCAGAGGGCTGGAGCAGCTCTGCTGGCAGGAAAGGCTGGCACAGCTGGCATTGTTCACCTGCACAGGAGAAGCTTTGGGCTGAGCTCAGGGTGGCCTTGCAGGGCCTGAAGGAGCCCCAGGAAAGCTGCAGAGAGACAATTGCCAGGGGATGCAGGGACAGCACCCAGGGAATGGCTGCCAGTGCCAGAGGGCAGGGCTGGATGGGATCTTGGCAATGAGGAATTGTTCCCTGGCAGGGTGGGCAGGGCTGGGATGGAATTCCATCCCTGGATCCCTGGCAGTGCCCAAGGCCAGGCTGGACATTGGGGACAGTGGGAGGTGTCCCTGCCATGGCAGAGGTGGCACTGGATGGGCTTTGATGTCCCTTCCAACCCAAACCATTCCATGATTCCATGATTCCACAATTCCATGATTCCACAATTCCATGATTCCATTATTCCATTATTCCATTATTCCATTATTCCATTATTCCATTATTCCATTATTCCTTCATTTCATGATTCCACAATTCCGTGATTCCATTACTACACAATATTCCATTATTCCTTTATTCCTTTATTCCATTATTCCATTATTCCTTTATTTCATTCTTCCATTATTCCAGGATCCCCGTTCTCAGCACCCACTATCAGGAAAGACAAGTAATCTTAAAAAAAATATAGAAGTGGTCTAAATGTATCCCTTTGTACTTTCAAAGGAAAACTGAGGGGCAGGAGTTAAAATAAACGCTTCTTCTTTTGTGATAAATATAAGTAATGTTTTAAAATGCTGAAATATAAATTAAAAAATGGTTGAAAGTCATTAAAAGAAACCTGGTTTGGGTCATGTTGGAGTTTTTTAGTTCAAAATTACTTTGATATTTTAACATTTTTTCCTCGCATCAATGGACTTTAATTTTTTCTAAAACTCATTTAAAATAATAAAATGTCCAAAATCTTGAAAATTTTCCATGGAATACAAAACAAACCATGTGGACTCTGGGAAGCGATTCCTCAGCATAAAAAGGTCTTATTGTAATGATGGACTATGGAGAAGTTTGCTATTCCCTTCATTTAGTTATTTCTGTATTATTATTATTATTATTATTATTATTATTATTATTATTATCATTATCATTATTATTATCATCATTATTATTATATTGCAATCACAACAGTTTGCGAGGTGCTCCCATGGCATTGGCACTGATTCATTTCCAATGAGGGAAAGAAAGGAATGGGATAAGGAAGGGGAGCTCTGGCTCCAAGTTCTCCCCATTCCTGAAGTTCCTCCAAGTTCCCCTTCTATTCCCATTGGGATCAAATGCAGGAGGTGATTAAAATTAATGGAATTAATCCCATTTTCCCTTTGCTAAGACACAACTTCATCCTCCTGTTCCTTAATGTCCTGTCACTCCTGGCTCCCAGTCCCCATCCCATCCCATCCCATCCCATCCCATCCCATCCCATCCCATCCCATCCCATTTTTCTCCTTTTAGCCCCTTTCCCAATCTCCAGGATCCACCAGAGACCCTTGACTCCCCAGGGATGTGGACTTGGCCCCATCCCATGGCCATGGACTCCCCCAAAATTCCCTCCTTCCTTCTCTGTGGAGCCACCTGGGCTCCTGCCAGGGGTTTCCAAACTCCAGACAGCTCCAAATCCATCAGGATCAAGCCCAGAGGGAAGAAGCAGAGGAGATGTCTGGGAAAAAGGAGCTTTATGGTAATTCTGGAGCAGGGAACCAGACTTTCAGATGGGAGCCGATTTTTTGGAGGCTTGAAAAGGGATGAGGGAGCCCCAAATCCATCGGGAAAAGCAAGTGGGAACAGAGCAGGAGGAGGATGGGGCTTGTCCCAGTCTGCCTGGTCAGATCCCATCTCACAGCTGATGGATGCTGTCCAGGATAACACATTCCAAGGGATTCTTCACCCTGGGTGAGCAGAGGAGGGTGGAAATGGCCAGAGCTGAAGCTTGAGGGGATCCTGGGGTGGTGTGGAAAGGCTGTGGAATATCCAGGGATGGATGGAGGAGCTGGGAGCCTGAGGGAGGAAGAGCAGCATCCTCATCCCTGCCACTGAAGCGCTTTTCCTCAGGGATGTGGTGGCTCCAACACTGCACAGGATCAGATCCACAAGTTCTGACCTGGGTCCCTCAGAGCCCTGCTGAGAACCCCAGGAGGGCATGGGCACAAAACCAAAACCAAATGAAAACCAAATAAAGGGTGGGAGTTTGTTTCTTTGGGGAAACAGAAATGTTTGGTCACCACAAGTCCCTGCCAGGAGGGGCAGGGAAAGGAGCAGAGGAAATGGCCTCAAATGGCACCAGGGCAGGCTCAGGTTGGAGATTGGCACAGAAAATTTCCCTGGCAGAGTGGTCAGGCCTTGGGTTGAGCTGCCCAGGGAGGTTTGGAGTCACTGAATTGTCCCAGAGCAGTCTGGATGTGCCCTTGGGGACAGGGTTTGGGGTGATGCTGGTGGGGCTGGGGTGGCACTGGGTGATCCTGAGGGGCTCTTCCCACTTTGATGATTCCATGATGTTCTGAAAGACCAGGAGAGACTCCAGTGCTCCAAACAGCGACAAACAGAAGTGACAAATGTTGCTGTCTGTGCCCAAAGCAGAGCAAGCAGGGACAGATGGGAACTTGGCAGTGAGGAATTGTTCCCTGGCAGGGTGGGCAGGCCCTGGCACAGGGTGCCCAGAACAGCTGTGGCTGCCCCTGGATCCCTGGCAGTGCCCAAGGCCAGGCTGGACACTGGGCTTGGAGCAGCCTGGGACAGTGGGAGGTGTCCTTGGGGGACTGGATGATCCCCAATCCAACATAACCCATTCCATCATTCCATGATTCCATGAAATGTGCTGTGACCAGGGATGGGAGAGGGCACCAGAAATCCATGACCATGGTGGCCCCTGTGAGAAAGGATGAGGATGGGATGGATGAGAATGGGCTGGATGAGGATGGGATGGATGGGGATGGGATGGGATGGATGAGAATGGGCTGGAAGAGGTTGGGCAGGATAAAGGTGAGGCTGGATGAAGATAAACTGGATGAGAATTAGGGTTAGAGTTAGGATAAATTGGATGAGGATAAATTGGATGAGGATGAGGTTGGATGAGGATGAGCTGGATGAAAATGAGGCTGGATGAGGATGAGGCTGAATGAGGATGGGCTGGATAGAGATGGGATGGATGAGGATGAAGCTGAGCTGGATGAGGATGGGCTGGATGAGGATGGGCTGGATGAAAATGAGGCTGAATGAGGATGAGGCTGAATGAGGATGAGGCTGAATGAGGATGAGGCTGAATGAGGATGAGGCTGGATGAGAATAGGCTGGATGAGGATGGGCTGAATGGGGATGGGATGGATGAGGATGGGATGGATGAGGATGGGCTGGATGAGGATGGGCTGGATGAGGATGGGATGGATGAGGATGAGGCTGAGCTGGATGAAGATGAGGCTGAATGAGGATGAGGCTGTATGAGGATGGGCTGGATGAGGATGGGATGGATGGGGATGGGATGGATGGGGATGGGCTGGATGAGGATGGGCTGGATGAGGATGGGCTGGATGAGGATGAGGCTGGATGAGGATGGGCTGAATGAGGATGAGGATGGATGAGGATGGGATGGATGAGGCTGAGCTGCCTCAGCCAAACCACCTCAGACCTTTGGGCTGGGTTTAGTGTTCAGTAAACCCCAGGTGATAACATCAGCCCCAGGGCAGTTGGGAGGCTTAGTAAGGCTCTGTCTCGAGCTTTGAGGTACAGAGTGAAAGTCCTTTATGACTCTTTTATTGCTTTTGAGCTGAGATCAAAGCCCCAGCTCTAATCTGATGCCATCCCTTTTATGTTCCTACCACCCACTTGTATCCAAAGTCAATCCCAGCTCAGCCTCTCGGGCTTTCCAGGCTGGGTTGGTTTTTTTGGAGAGGTTTTCCAGGGTAATCGTCTGCCTGCTCCTCGGTGGGAGGCTGAACCTTGGAAAAGAGTGAGGGCAGACACAAAATTGCATCATTATTTAGCAGCAATGTTTTCTCTCGTTAAGTTAATTAGGTGGGCGTGTCAGGCCAAAAAAGCACCGTGTTGTATTTAAATTGAATTTTAATTTATTGGTGGTCAAATTTAGGTCTTTTATTATTCACAGGAGGTGTTTGTAAATATGGATTTATATAGAAGTCACAGAAGACAGAAAATAGGGAATTAGTGGATTTTTCTTTCCCAGTTGGAAGTGTCACAGTGTGATTTAAATCTTCTTTTTTTTTTTTTTTCCTGGAAGGGAAAGCCACTGCTGGGAATCTCAATTTATTAAATGAATCTTCTTGGGCACCAATTTTATAAAGTGCCTGAAAGTGTGAACTGGACACAAAGGGGCCAAGATGTTGAAGGGTGACAGTAAAAAGCTCTGCTGACAGGAGGCTGTGTGGTCCAATTATTATAAAAATAAAGAAAGAAAGAAAGATGAAACCAAGGAAAAAAAAGTTTGCAGCTTCATGCCCAAACCTGATCCAAAAAGAAGGAAAAACAAGAGTTCTATGGAACTCTGCCTCTTGGAAAAAACCCAAACCCCATGGCTGGTATTTTTATTTTAATATTTATTTTAATTTATTTTCATTTGATTGTGTTTTATATCACTCTTAACCTGTTCATTTGAGGGCACAGCTCCCAGGAACCACCTAAATCTGCACTGGTGCAGCAATTCCCACCTGCCTGGGGATGGAATGAGGAGCTGGGGGATGGAGTGTTGAAAAAAGTGGGAACAAAAAGGACTGAAAAAAATAAATGGAAACGTCTCTCTTCCTGACAAATCAAAGAGCAGAGGGTTTGAGTTTGGATCTCACTCAAAAGATGCCCTGGAACCCAAGTGAAATGTTTGGGATGTTTCCTTTCAGGTTCTTTGCACTTTGTAGTAGGAAACAAAGGAAAACTCAACTGTTGAAACAACAACACAAAAAGCTTTTTAAATAACAAGAGATGAAGACTCAGGAGTTTCACTTCAGAAGTGCTGAAATAAAATCTTCCAATGCTCTGAAAATGCTTTTCTTAGGGTTTTTTACCTCACCTAGAACTTATCACTGAATGAATCTCAGATCTGGGAGGTTTCTGACTGGCCATGCCTTTGGATTTGACTCATTTTTATTTGGCAGAGCAGGAGTTTGAGTCCTTTTTATAAACAGAGAGCCCTCATGATTCACATGACCAGGAACAGGCTGCCTGGGGGGGTGGATGATGTCCCTGGATCCCTGGAAGTGTCCCAGGCCAGGCTGGACGGAGCTTGGAGCAGCCTGGGACAGTGGAAGGTGTCACTGCCCTGTCCCTGGAATGGGGTGATCATTAAGATCCTTCCCAGCCCAAACCATTCCAAGGCTTTGCTTCATGGAAAAAAATTAGGCTGTCCATAAACCCAAGTGAAAATAAACAAGTTGGAGGAACACAGACACATCCAATGAAAATCCCTAGGCAACCCAAACCTCTTCACCAGTAGAAGAGTCAGGGCTGGGGTATTTTTCTTTCAAATCAGTTGCAAAATTCAAATTTGAAGGTGAATTATGATGACAGGGGCACTTCACAAAGACCTAAAGCTCATCTTGTCCCATCCTTTCCATGGGCAGGGACACCTCCCACTGTCCCAGGCTGCTCCAGCCCCAGTGTCCAGCCTGGCCTTGGGCAATGCCAGGGATCCAGGGATGGAATCCCATCCCAGCCCTGCCCACCCTGCCAGGGAACAATTCCTCATTGCCAAGCTCCCACCCAGCCCTGCCCTCTGGCACTGGCAGCCATTCCCAGCTGGGTTTGGACAGGGATCCCCTTCCAGGGATGGCTCTTCCAGGAGGAACCTGGACACAGGGAGCGAGTCCTGAGGGGATGGAATTCAAATCACAAGGGGAAGGCAGAGGGAATCAGACCAGGAATAACAAAATCTGGATTTGGGTTGGAAGGAAACCTAAAGCTCATCCCATCCCACCCTGCCATGGCAGGGACACCTCCCACTGTCCCCAGGGTCCAGCCTGGCCTTGGGCACTGCCAGGGATGCAGGGGCAGCCCCAGCTGCTCTGGGCACCCTGTGCCAGGGCCTGCCCACCCTGCCGGGGAACAATTCCTCATTGCCAAGATCCCACCCAGCCCTGCCCTCTGGCACTGGCAGCCATTCCCTGGGTGCTGTCCCTGCAGGCCTTGTCCCCAGTCCCTCTGCAGCTCTCCTGGAGCCCCTTCAGGCCCTGCCAGGGGCTCTGAGCTCTCCCTGCAGCTTCTCCTCTCCAGGTGAGCACCCCCAGCTCTCCCAGCCTGGCTCAGAGCAGAGGCCTGGAATGACAGGGATTTTTAAAGAGGAATGTGGGATTACATCACCTCTGGGGTGGGTGGCACTGCTGCTTTATAGGTGAGAAATTTTCTGGTTTTCCGTGGAGTAAGGGGACTGATGGATTGGTCAGCAGGCAAATTCCAGAGCCTGCCTGTTGCATAGTGGGAGCACAAGTTCATCAGTTCACCAACAGAGTTTCATTTTTAATTTTTTCCATATTTTTTTTATTCAGGGTGACTTTTTTTAACATGCTAAAAATGTCTCATTGTGGTCAAACACATCCCAGGACCTTCCTTAAAATCCCACCCCCTCTCCTGGGGTGTTTGCATCACCCAACTCTTTAGAGATCATGGAACGTGAGTCATGTTTGCTCTAGCAACATTTTTAATCTTTATTTTTAAATTTCAATTCATTTTCAGAGCTTGAGGGGAGGAGAATTTTTGTGGAAAAGGGCTGGGTGAGAGCAGGGTCAGACAGAGATCATGCAAAGTACAACCAGGGCAGGTTCAGATTGGATATCTGGAAAACTTTTTGCCTGAAACAGTGGTCAGGCATTGGAATGAGTTGTCCAGGGAGGTGATGGAGTCACCATCAAGGTGGGAAGAGACCTTCAAGATCATCCTTTCCGTTTGCCTTCCTTTTGGTTATAACAATGCTGGAGCCACTTGGCCACACATTTATCTTTGGGATTAAAGAGAATATCCTGCATTTATCCTGAAGTCAAGGATAACCCATGAAATCCTTTTGTCATTGATTATTTTGATGCATTTTCTGCACTTCCCTCAGCCATCAGGAGCTCCAATTTCCTCCCAGGCTGAACTTTGGCCTCCTGCTGAGGAATCTCTGCAATTTTCCTTGGAAAAATTCCAAGCCTTGATTTTTTTTCCCCATCTATCACTCTGTCCACAATTTTTGAGCAATGATTTTTGCCTGTTTTTGCTACTTAGAGGATAAATTCCCTCAGTTCTTCCACACCTTCATTCCATGTCTTTTTGAGTAGGTTAAAAAATTAAAAATTTTTTAATACGGAATTTTGGTGTAATTACAAAGGATTTTCTGTGGAGTATAAAAATTATCTCTGGCAATTCAAAGTGGTTTTTTTCTCTCCTTTTTTATTTTATTTATTTATTTGAAGGCAACAGAAAAAGGCATGGATTTCAAATATAATGGCCCTTAAAACAAGAAGAAGAAGAAGAAGAAGAAGGAAAATATTAAAGAGTGAGATGTGAAAAATATTTCAGAATTACTACCACAGTTATTCCCTTTTTTTCCAATATGAGCCTGGGATGGGAACATCACTTGGAGACAACAAGAGCACAATGATGAAATGTGGCTGAACTAAAGACTCAGGACCAGATTCCTGCTCTTCTCCCCTAAATCCCACAAAATTGAGCTGCTTTTACACCAAACACCAGCAGGGCTGGGAACTGAGGTGTTGTTATCCAGTTTTAACCGCCCTGGAATTTGGGAATTTTCCGTAAAGGGCATTTGAAGCGTCCCTGATCTCGGCTGCCCACACAGGAAACATCTTGGAGCAGGTGCTCAGTCCTGGCTGGCTCCACCAGGGTCTGTGGGATTCTGATCTCAGTGCCCAGTTATGATCCCAAACAAAAGGCTTTCAGAGAAATTCCAAGTGAAGAAATCGAGGAGGATGAAGTGACGGGAATGACAATCCCGAAATGCATTAAAAGGGATGGTGAGTTGGGAAAAAGCCAAAAAACCCCCAAGGGTTTTGTGCTGGGTTTGCTTCTGTGGATCTGCTTCCCTGATCAGCTGGTGGAGGAACCAGGGAGCAGATCCTGCATTTTAGAGGATATTTCAACCAACTGTTTGCTTGAACTTATTAAAAACATCAGAATCCCTACTGAATAATCACTCCCGGATTAAAGTCTTGGGAATACTGCCAGGAAGTACAGCAAGTGCTGATTTAGTTTTATTTTTTATGTGTCGTGTCTTGGAGCTCCAAAAGCTGGCAAAAAAAGGGAGAAAATGCTACAAAATGGGACAATTTTGCTGCTTGTTTGAGCCCAACTGATCCAGTTGGAATTCAATGGTCCTGGTGGGTCCCCTTCCAACTCAGGATATTCCATAATTCAGGGCACAAGCTCAAGTTTTGTGTCTTATTTCCAAGGTTTGCTCTCTCTTCTCTCCTCATCCCTCCTGCCATTTGCTTTATGAAGTTCTATTTATTTGATGCCTAAATCCCTGCTTTTAATTTCTGTTGGAAAAAAAAGAGGGATAAGCAATCACATTTCCTAAGAGAGGAGTCAGCAACCTCCTTCCTGTTTCCTCCTGTTATCCTCCTTCCATGATTTATTAATATTACAAATGAAGGAATTCTAGTGCTGGTCTGTACTGGGGAACCATTTCTGGCCTAAGTTGTGGAAGGGACAAATAGAGAGACCTTTCCCTGCTGGAAAAAAGATTTCCAAAAATTTCTAAAGATCCATATTTATGGTTCAGTTTCATTTAGCTGGGCAATGTCATGGAATCATGGAATGATTTGGGTTGGGAGGGACCTTAAAGGGGAGGATCAGCAAGTTCCATGGGGCAGGGACACCTCCAGTGTCCCCAGTGTCCAGCCTGGCCTTGGGCACTGCCAGGGATGCAGGGGCAGCCTCAGCTGCTCTGGGCACCCTGTGCCAGGGCCTCGCTGTAGTAAAATCAGGGCCCCCCGAGGCAGGGAATGATTGGCATCTGACTCCATTGATTCAGAATGCTGAACAATTGCTTTATTGAACTATATTATATTACATTATATTATATTACAAAGAATACTAAAGAAAATTCGTGACTGTCTCTCAAGAGTCAGGACACAGTTTTTTTTCTAATTGGCTGAGGAAATGAAACAATCCTCAGCAGAATCTGACAAATCACTTCAGGTAAAGAATCCTTCTAACACATTCTACATGTGCAAAACAACAGGGGCAGCAAGTAGAGATACGAATTGTTTTTCTCTTCTTCTCTCTGTGTTTCTCTAGGAAAAAACCTTGAGAGAGAGAATTACATCTCTCTGTTCAGAGAAGGTGAATGCCACACCTCATCCCCCTGCCAGGGAACAATTCCTCATTGCCAAGATCCCACCCAGCCCTGCCCTCTGGCACTGGCAGCCATTCCCTGGGTGCTGTCCCTGCAGGCCTTGTCCCCAGTCCCTCTGCAGCTCTCCTGGAGCCCCTTCAGGCCCTGCCAGGGGCTCTGAGCTCTCCCTGCAGCTTCTCCTCTCCAGGTGAGCACCCCCAGCTCTCCCAGCCTCGCTCCCTCCAGCCCTCTGCTCATCCTGGACTCATCCTACAGATCCACATTTTTCTTGAATTGGGAGCCCCAGAGTAGAGATTGGGAATCACCTTCCCACCCTTCACTGTCTGGGAAGTCAAGGGAATGAGCTGGGCCTACAACTCTTGCTTTACAAAGCTGAAGTTGGTGAAATTAAACCTTCCTTGCCTAAACCCTAAGCCTGAGGTGCCTTAAATGCTTTCAGCACTAAGAGCCTTCAGCTTGCCCTACATCTTTATTTCAGTGGAATATCCAGATGGAAGCCACATTCCAAGGATGGTTCAGTCCACATGAGTGTCAGGGAGCAGCCCCTGGCACTGGGAATTGCTGAAATCCACGAGGTTCTCCTGGGAACAGCTGGGAATGTCTCAGGCTCTGCTCTCCCTTGGCCCCATCACTCCAACATCAGCTCATGCAGCTCCAAGGATCCCACTGTGGGGCTGATTCCCACCCAGGAGAATTCTGAGGCTTTTAAAAGTTCCCCTGTGACCCTGCAGCTAAAAAAGTGCAAACCCACCAATTTTAGACCAGCTCCTGTGGCAGGAACATGGAATATTTCACTTTCCAAGGCCTGGTGAAGGAGTTTGTGGGCACCTGCAGACACCCACGTGCACAAAGCCTTGTTTTAATCATTAACCCAGCCAAACTCGAGATTAAGTTGTCGTGTCCCAGCCTAATGTGCTGAAAAGATCAAGGCATTTAATGAAGTGTAAAATCCATCCCACTGACGACGCGCAGAACGTCGCTCTCTCCAGGGAAAACTCCGCGCAGAAAATGTGGCTTTTTAATGAAAGTTCTTTGTGTCTGCTTCATATTCTGGGCCATGAGAACAGATTGGGGTTGTTGCTGTTGTTTTGGCACATTCACAGCCTCAAGGGCTGCACCACTTGATTTTTTCTTAACAACTTGAACTCCTTGGCAGCCAGCCCTGCTCCAGAGTGGATTACTCCTCTCCTGTTTAATGGGATGGTTCATTAGCAGATCCAGTCTTGTAGTTGGGGAGGAGAGCAGGAAAAATTGAAGAATTTCTGAGCTGCTTCATGTTCAGTTCTCAGCTCTGAGAACTCAGACCCAGCCTTGAGACACTCAGTTAATTACTCTCTGTCTCAGAGTGATTATTCCTGACCTGGCTTCCTCCTCATGGAGGTTAAGCTTGGCCTAATTGTGGAGGCAGAATGAAAAAATCCCAACCCTGAGACAGCGAAGATCGACTGTGGGAGACTTTTCAAGCTCCACTTTAAGATGGAGTTGGCAAAAGGCACTTAAAATGTAGATTACTGGGGGAAAGGGCTGGGAAACACATTTGGGAGGGGATGTTTGGGGTTTAGTCTGAAGGAGAGGAGACTCAGGGGGTTCTGAAGGTTTCTTCCGACCCTGATGATTCCATGACTCTGGGAAATGAGAGGTGTCTATGCTGAGACAGAGCCTGCAAAAACAACACAGCACATTTATAGAGCAATTCTCTTAAACTCGAGTTGTTCTGTGTGAGGACATCTTGGTGAAGATTCCTCCCTCACTCTCATAAATCCCAGCTTTAGGAATGGTTTAGAACTTAAAAATAATCATCCTCCTCCTGCAGCATTCCTTCCTTTCCAGACAATCGTGCTGGTGTTGTCCAAGCTTTCCACATCAGCTGCAGGGCTCCGGTAATCCAGGTTTTCCTGAGGGCAAGCTGTCATCACACCCTGGATGTCCCAGTAAATCCCAGTTTGCTCAGACTCCACCAGTGGGCCAGCAATGTTCAGTGCCTCATTCCTGTAACATTTACACAGGAATATGAACTTCCAAGAGCAGAACATAACGTCCCTCTGGTGAGTAATAAAATACCGAATTTCCTTGCTGCTGGAATTAAATAACCTCATTCTGTCACTCACTGGAGGATATCAGCAGTTGCAAATCTCAGCTTTAAGGGAAAACCACTGGAGGAAAAGGGAACAGGTGATTTTTAGCTTTAGGCTGGAGCTGTGGAAACTATGGAAGGCATCCATCTGTGTGTATTTCTTTGCTCCTTAAAAAGCCTTTCCAAATTTCGCTCTCTGCAGGTTGTGGGAGGGGAGGAATAAAGGTGTAGTTGTCTGTGAGTAAAGTTGTGTTTGGTGGGAAGCTTTTACTCCATCTAAAGATTCCAAGCTCCCTTTCAGTGTAAGGCAGAGCAACCCCTGTTGAGCAGCTGTTCCCAGAGCTCCTGGGATTTGTGATGTTCCTTGCTCAGTGACACTCACGGGCAGCTGCCCTTCTTGGAAGGGTTTTATTTGTACAGAATTCCAGGATCCCAAAGGTGGGAAGAGCCCTTCCAATGCCACCTCAGCACCACCACTTGATTTTTTCCTAACAACTTGAACTCCTTGGCAGCCAGCCCCGCTCCAGAGTGGATTACTCCTCTCCTGTTTAATGGGATGGTTCATTAGCAGATCCAGTCTTGTAGCTGGGGAGGAGAGCGGGAAAAATTGAAGAATTTCTGAGCTGCTTCATGTTCAGTTCTCAGCTCTGAGAACTCAGACCCAGCCTTGAGACACTCAGTTAATTACTCTCTGTCTCAGAGTGATTATTCCTGACCTGGCTTCCTCCTTGTGGGGGAAGGAATCACCAGCATCACCCCAATCCCTGTCCCCAAGGCCACATCCAGACTCCTCCTGAGCACTCCCACAGACAGGGACTCCAAACCTCCCTGGGCAGCTCAGCCCAAGGCCTGACCACTCTGACAGGGAAATTTTCTTTCCCAATTTCCAACCTGAGCCTCCCCTGGTGCCATTTGAGGCCATTTCCTCTCATTTTTTCCCTGTCCCTCCTGTCAGGAGTTGAGCAGAGCAATGAGGTCCCCCCTTGAGCCTCCTTTTCTCCAGATTTTCCAAGGATCCAGCTTCCAGTCTGATGCACAGCTCAGATATCCAGCTTCTCCATCAATCTTACAGATCCAGCAGCTGAAAAGTTGAAGATGGAGCCTCTCTTTCCTGCAGCATTTTCTGCTTTAATGTATTCTGAATAAAACCTTCTCATCTGTCTGAAAAAGCAAATTCCTGCTTTAACTGATTCAGGGGGAAGTTAAAGATGTCCATGGTAACAAAATAAATAATGTATTAAAAAATGGGTCATGCTTTGTTACAGCATCTCCTGATAGAACAGATCTTTCTTTTTTTTGACATGTTAAACTGTTTTTTATTTAATGCAACTCCCCAGCCAAGGCTGGCATTCGTCAATCTGCAATTTATTAGCCCTGATCCTCTTTCAACAGTTGCTTTAAATAAAACTGGGGCTGGTTTTTATTTACTGCAACTCCTGGCCTTCACTGGCAGGTGAAAGTGAACAGCAGGAAAAGCTGCCAGGGAGTTTTCATGCAGGGGATGGCACTGGGAATGTCCCAGGGTGATGGGGAACACGTGGAAGGGCAGCAGTGAGGTTTGCTGGGGGTTCCACATTTTCCCAAAGTGGGCAACAGGGAAAAAATTGCCAAATGAAAGGTCAGCCCTGTGGTATCAGATAACTCTGGAAGTGTAGGAAAAGGAAATTTGTCCGGACCACAAGCCCTGTGGAAATAGAAGCCACAAGGATTTTGGCCTTCCCTTCCCTCTCTCATCCTCACAGTTTTATCCCATCTTGTACAGCTGCTTCCCATTTTTTCCCCTTCTGGTTCTCCTGAGGACCTGTCCATGACTGTGGTGTGTTTTATGGAGAAGGTCTGTGTCGAGTTTTATCTTTTTTTTAGCCAAGGTTGGGATTAAATGTGTGAGAGGGTATTTCTTGTTGGGATTCAGGTGTTTATCAGTTCTTATCTCTGTCACAGTCTCACAAACCCTGAGTTCTGCAGCACTTCACTCCAACAAACTAAAAATGGAGCCCTGTCTCTCTCTACAAGGCCTTTGAAGAATAAACTGTCCAATTAAGAAATGACACCTCAATTATTTTTACTTTTAACCCAATACCCAACCACCCGTGCCCGCAATGGGGACTTTTTTATCCAATTGCACAAAACCACCCAAACCCATGGAGGAGAAGGTGAAGAAGAAGGAGCAGCCTCCACCCTAAAACCTCCATCTTGCTTTCTATCTATTCCTGTATTCTAAACCCTTCAGCTCTGAGTTTCCCACCCTGTGATCTCACACACTTCTGTTCAAACTCCACCCCCACAATCCCAGCTCTGTCATTCCATTCTGGAAGCTTCTCCAGGGCCTCAGGTCAATGCAGTGTTCTCTTGGGGGTCAGAGCCTGGCAGCACAGGAAGTCTGGAATTCTCAGCATCCAGGGTTCCAACAGGTCTGGATATTTTCCAGGTCTGGATCCTGCTGGAGCACCTCCACTCTCAGGTTCAGCATCCAGTCTGTGACCTCTGGTGATCCAAGGAATAATGGATGGGATTACAGAGGTTGGGTTTTCCCTATGGATGGCTGGAAACACCTGCTGGATTTTCCTGCTACCATCAGAGGCCCCTCAAGCTTCTTTAGGACAAGAAATCCTCATTATAGGAATCAGGGAATCCTATTAAAGCCTGGATCAACCTGGGGGTGAGGGGAAATTTGAGTTTCGGCCTCCTGTAGACAGAGGGGTCCCCTGAGATTTTGGAGCTGAATCTGCCACAGGATAGGAGGGGGAAAGGGAGGACAAGGCAAAGGGCTTTGCAGGGCTCCTCTGGGAGCTGGAAGAGATTCCTGCACATCCAATTAGTTGGATTAAAACGAGATTATTGTCGCTCTAGCTGAGCAGGAGCTCCTTTCTGCTCAAGATGTTGCTCAGATATGAGACAGGGTGGCCTTCACCTCCCCAAAAGTGATTCAGAGATGCACCTGCCCCAGCAGCAGGTTTAAATATTCACATCATTTTTGAAAGTATTATTAACTTATTAAATACTATTCTATTTATCCATTATTCTTCCTTTTCTTTCCTTTTTTCCCCCTTGTTTGTGGTGTAGCTTTGAATCCATACTGGAAATTTGGAATTTCCTTAAGCAAAATGCTCAGGGTCATTTGCATGGTGACCATGCAAATACCAGGCAAACATCCTGCTTATGAACAAGGCTTTTCTTCTCTGGTGCAGTTTGGTGGTGAAATTCTGACCTTTGTTGGATTTGTGGTTGCAACTGAACTCGTTGGGCAGAGAAAAGGCTGGAATAGTCCTTTTCATAGGCAAAGCACAACAGAGGAGCAGCAACAACAAAAGTCAGGATAGGAACACATCCATGGGAAGCTTTTCCAAAGGTGCTGGAGCCAAGGGATGGATGGAGTCAAAGCTTTAGGTAGGAACAGGAAGCCAGGCAGGACGGGTACAGCCACTGCAAGAAGTCCTGCCAGGCTTCTCAGGCAGCCTTGGGAAAGCAATTTCCTCTCTTTTTGCCTGCATTCCCTCTGGAAAATGTGGGTGGGTGCTTCCTTCTTTCCAATCTTGTCATTTATTCCTCATCCTGGAGATGCTGGCATCTCACCAGGTGGCACCTGAGGGTTCTGGCTCCTGCTGTTGTCAAAGCAAAGGAGATTGAAGAAAAGCTGGAGCAGGATATGAACCCTGAAAATGAACCTGGGAAAGGTCAGGACAAATTAAATTTGTGCTGTAAATTGCTCCAGTTCTTTCCATGGAATGATGGAACGGTTTGGGTTGGGAGGGACTTAAAACTCACCCAGTTCCACCCCCTCCGTGGGCAGGGACACCTTCCACTACCCCAGGGTGCTCCAAGCCCCATGCAGCCTGGCCTTGGGCAGCCCCAACCCTGGGGATCTTTAGATGATCTTTGTGTTCCTTTTCAACCCAAACCCAATTCCCTGTACAAAAGGTCTGACCCCAGAGATTTGGATGAATCAACATGGATCAATCGGCACAACACAATAACATTTTCTCCTTCTCATTCACTTTTAATCATTTTTGGAGAAGCTGAGCAGGGAGCAGAACAGGATATCCACATAGCAATGTGTATTTATTCACACACATGAATATTCCTGGTTGGACCTTTTTGATGCACAGAACAGATCATTTCTGGGCATTTCTCCATATTTAAAAATACATCCTGGCAATCCCAGGGAATAATACCCAGACACTTCCACTTTGGCCCAACAGGCTCCTTTCCTCCCTGATTTTGGATGGCTCCCTGTAACAGTGTGCTAAGCTGAGCCTAGGGCTTGTCAAAGCCAAGCTCCTCACCAAGTTGCCCTCCAGCCCCACAGAGGCTGGCTCTGCTGAACTCTTGGAAGCAAATTCCAGAGGCAAGAGTTCAACCTTGGAGCAGGCACAGAGATGGGAATACTCCTCTGCTGCAGGGATTTCAGATTTGTGGTGTCTGGCCTCTGTTAGGAAGTGATAAAATTGTGCTTGGTATAAGATAAGCTTCCTTTTTCAATGTAAATATCTTTCTGGTTGGAAAGCAGATCTTCCAGGCAAACAGGCAAAATATGGAATGAGGAGGTTGCCCAGAGTGGATAATGGGAAGCAAAGCATCACGAAAGGAACAAGTTGCCCATCCTGCAATCCCTCTGCAGAGACTTTATATTTGATTTATACCCTCACTCAGAGGGTTGTATTTGAGGGAACCACACAGACAGAGGAATCTAAAAGTAGGACAGAGAGCAGGAATCTAAAAGTAGGACAGAGAGCAGGAATAAGAAATGCAAACACAGTCAAAAAAGCCAAGAACATAGAGATTATTTTTTAAAAAGTGATACTGAAAGCAAAATACACATTTTCCCCTCAATTGGAGGAAACCAATTAACCTCTCTGCTTTCCAAAACCAAATAAGACTCACTGGAGGATGACAAATCCTACATGAGTGTTTGGGCCTGGATGTCACCCATTTCTTCTGTGCACAGGCACAGCCAAGTGTCCCCCTCCTCCCTTGCCCAAAATCCAACAGCAGAGAGTCCCCAGGCCAGCGCTCTCTCTGGGGAAGTTTGAGGATTCTGCAGCCCTGACAGAGGGAAAGGCAGGGATTCTCCTTTCTTTCTGTCTTTTCCACACCAAAGGAGACTCCTGCGATGGGAACAGGAATTGTTCTTGGTGGGGCTCCGGCCCAGAGGAGAGGCCTGGGGGACGTCAGGTGTGGTCCCACCTGCAGCTTGGCACTTGAAAGCTGTGCCAAGAGGGGAAAATGGGAGAGAAGAGGGATGATCCAGAGCCACACTTTATCTGTCTCCTCTCACTCAGCACACTTGGAGGAGGTTCTGGATCAGTGATGCAGGACAAGCCTGGGAACTCAGGAGGAACTCTGATTACTCCTGGTGTGCTGCCGTGCAGCCTGGGAAAGGAGAGGGGCTTTTGTGCATGGCTGAAGCGCGGCAGTGCTGCGGGAGCTGCACAGCCGTTGTGCAGCCTTGGAGCAGCTGTTGGTTTCTGCCTGGTGTTGCTCAGTTTTGCTTCAATGTTTCCAGAAAACAAAAGAGCAGAGGAAAGAAATGGAAAAGATGTAAAAGATGTTGCTAACTACCTGTTGATGACTTTTGAGCCACATGGATTTTTAATGATACCATTTTAGTATTGATGATGCCTTTGAAGCCCAGTGTACAAGACAGTAGTGTAATCCAAAGTGATTTTCTTTCCCAAGGAGACTTAAAGCCTCGTTTCTTTATCCCAAATAGACAAAACCCTGCGGGTTTGGTGTCACATCTCACACAGCTGGGCCCAGGGGTGACATTGTGGCAGCCGAGCCCAGCCCCTGGGGCCGCTGTCCCGGTGCATTTGGAATAACACGGACACAATTTCAGTGCCGTCTGTCTTTGTGCTCTGTGAAAAATGGTTTTGTGATTTGTGTTCATTGGTACTTGTATTTGCTGTGTCAAAAAGAGATGCACAGAACGGCTTTGAAACTTTCTGAGCCAAGAGCTAAATAAAGCATGGAAATAAAAGAAGTATAGTAGAGTAAAAGGGATGAAGTAACAAGACAGCTGATGCTTATGTAATATTTATTATGAAATAATTCATGCTTAAAGTGAGAATGTATTTTATAAGATTGTAAAATCCAAATGAGTCTCTGACCACAAGCAGCCCAGGGACAGATGTCTACTTTTGGAATGTTGGAATGTCGAAATTTTGAAGGCAGCAGGAGAACAATACCCCTTTTACCCATGAATAGACGTGGCCAGTGCAACGAGGATCATTGTCCTCGGGGGGGGGGGGGGGGGGGGGGGGGGGGTAATCAGGAGACACTCAAGAGTAATCATCCCTCGACTGATACCATCGATTGAGATAACAGAAGTCGCCAGAAAGATACATCTGAATACACGACATGATCAGCGCCTGCCGCTTCTCTGGAAAGAGCAATTGTCCAGCTCAGCACAGTGAAAGAAACTCTCATGCATATGCGGGGTTACAAAAGAAATCAGGGCACCTCTGCCTCAGGCATAACAAACTGTATAAAATAGCCTTGCTGGAAACAGCGCGTGTGAACAGAGGGGGATTCGATGCGATAGAGGTCGGATCCAGGTTTACCCAGAGCCAAACCCAGGCTTGACACTGTCTCTTTGGCTGAGGTGGTTTTGAGGACCGTATTTTGGTTGCAGAAAACGATAAATAAAATCTTTTTGCACTTTTGATAATTTGGCTTCTCGATTGATCGTTTGTAACACTTAGAATGAAATAGAAGAAGTTATGGTAAAGCTAAGAGATATTGCAAAAAAGAACCTGTAATATGTGGTATGGATAATTCATACTATTAATGTATTGTATAAAATATTGTGAAATCCAAACCATGTCTTTTGACCATCCCGGCCAGGAGCAGCTGTCTTATTTAGATTCAACTAGATCCCGAACACAAGTTAAGATAACGATCAATGCCTTAACATAAAATAGAAGCTTCCAGGACGATGATCACCTGTTTCCCGAGTTGTCGGGAGCCACCCCAGAGCGATTATCGCCTTGCCAATTGCATCTATCAAGACAGTCAGTGGACCCAACCTGATACATCTGAATACACGGCTCTGATTACACAGCTCCTCCAACACCGACACCGATGGCACACCTGGACTTGGCCTTTGTCCACTTCTGCACATGGAAAGAAACAGCGATGCATGTGAAGAGACACAAAGGAAATTTGGTGATCTTTGCCTCGGGCAGAATAAACTGTATAAAATCTTGCCACGGGAAGCAGCGAGTGTGAACTGGGGAGACTCTGACACTCAGGAGGTCAGATCCGAGTTCACCCCGCGCCAATCCCAGGCTTGACGCTGTATTTTTGGCTGCGGTGGTTTCAAAGACCTAATTTCAGTCTTGCAGACAAATTAATAAATCTTTGCTAATTTTTTTTTTAATTTTGGCTCACGATTTGATCATTTATAACAAACCTAACTCTTTCTGTATAATAAAAAGCTTGATGCACTTAACAAAATCACGGAGCAGATAACAGTGTAAGGCCTCCCTCCAGACGACCACAAAAAGGACAGGAAACCAACAAACACCTGGAAAGATGATGAAATTGCAGATCTCAGCATATTGATATTTACTGATTTAGACTTACTAAAGACATTGGAAAATGATTTGTAGGCCTAAAACCAGTAGATATACTTTGCCCAAGTTATAAGTGGTGTGTGCCGTGAGTAGAGCAATGACTCCCTGGCCAGCCAGCGCTGCTTGCTTGCTTTCTTGACAAGAAAAGATGTAAAATTGAAATCGGGTTTAGCTCTGGGAATTTTCCATCACGCTCGGTGTTTGTGTGGCCATGCGGGCGGAGCGGGGCTGGCGGGAGCCGCGCTCCCCTCGGAGCCCCTGAGGGCGGCAGCAATGGCGGCGCCGCTCCCTCAGCGCCCGGGCCCGGCCCCGGCGGGCGGGGAGCCCTGGGCAGCGCCCTGCGGGCAGCGGGGAGCGAGCCCCGGCCCGGCCTCTGTGCCCGTGGCGCCGCAGAGGCCGGGGCAGAGCTGCGGGAGTCGGGGCCTCAGGCCCTGCCCCGAGGCAGCTGCAGCAGCCGGGCCCCGGCCTGGTGGCAGCGCAGGAGCTCTCGCGGTGCCGCTTCTCCAGCCCGCCCGGGTGCCTGTGCATGTGTGAGAGGCTGTCCGAATTTTCCCTCATCTGCCTCACAATCGTCATTTGAGGACCACTGAAGAGAAGAGTCCCCTGTCTTCTCTGTAGGAAAAAGTTCCACATGCCACGGGCCTCGAGACCTGAGCACAGTGCTGAGCTATTGTCCACAGGTGTTGTTTGCTGTGTGCTACACTGAGCCCAATGAGAAGAAGAAGGGGGCACCGTGCCCTGTTTGCAGCAACAGCCTTGGAAGCTGTCCCACCTCTCGGCCTGGCTGGAGTTCTCCTGAGTTTCGGGTGGTCTCCCACCGAAGACCCTCACCTGGCTTTACAACCAGCGTGACAGACAGACTGAGATGTAAGAAGCCTCTCCATCAAAGACCGAGACATGAAACATCTCTGTGAAAAGGCCCCTCTGCTCCTTCCAAGGACTGGGACTGAAACCCCCAGCCCAGGAGGGGTATGGTGGGGGAGGCAAGCTGGCCAAACCGAGATGTTTGCCTGCAGGTTGTGACCGCTGGACCAAGAAGACAATGGCTCTTGCTTACTGCCGAGAGCATGGACTACCTGTTACATCTATTCTTTATTGTATCTGTTTCCCCTCCCTTGCAATTTCCAATAGAGTTATCATAATAAAAAACCTCTGAGTTAGCCAGAGATTTTGAGACCTCCCTGATGTAACAGGCAGATCCACGACTGGATTGGACCAAAGGACTTCGTCTCTACGTTGGTAGCTATATCCCCCTCTTTCTCTCTCTCTCTTTTTTTCTCTCTCTTTCTCCATCTTTTCTCTCCCTTAATCCCTTTTATCACATTTTGCTGTGGTCATTCAGTAAAGGTGCATTTGTTTTGATTATTACTGCAAATCCCCCGTGCCGTGTCGGTTTTTTGCACCCTGAGATCAATACACGAACCATCAAGAAACCCGTTCGTAAGGACGGATGGTGACAGCACGGCCCCAGCCTTGCGCGCTGCCCCTGCCCCGCTCGGCTTCCCGTGCCCGGCAAAGGCGCCCGGGCCGCGCTCGGTGCCCCCGGCTGGCGCTGCTGAAGGCAGGGCCGAGCCCCGGTGCCCGGCAGAGCCCTGAGGGACACCCCTGCTCCCCGGGCTCCCGCGGCTCCTGGAGCCGCTGCCCGTGAGTGCCCGGCCCGGCCGTGCGGCCGATTCCCGGTGCCCTGGGCAGCGCAGCCGGCACAGCCAGGGCTCTGCACTGCGGGGCTGGGGCTGTCCTGTGCCAGCAATATATGTCAGAAATAATTAATGCTAGAAAAGAATGTATTTTATAAAGATTGTGAAATCCAAACAAGTCTCTGATCATAAGCAGCCTGAGAGGCCAATGTCTATTCAAAATCTGAAATTCCTGAAGGTGGTGGGATAAGGATGGGCATTTAGCTTATGAATAGACCCACCCAGCGTGATGATCACCGCCATCCTGAAACCTGGGAAGACACCTAAGAGGCATCATGGCCCTGTTGATAGCATCGATCAAGATAGCAGAAGCCCTCAGAAAGATACATGTGAATGTGGGACTTCCTGGGATTCGATCAAGGCTGGCTATCAACCAGGCGATTGTCCAGCTCTGCACAGTGAAATAACCAACTATGAGTATGCAGACTTACAAAAGAACCTTGGACTCCTTCGCCTCGGGCATAATAAACTGAATAAAACATCCCTGCTAGAAGCGGCTCTTGTGAACGAGGGGGGGTTTGATGCGATAGAGGTGGGATCCAGGTTCACCCAGCGCCAAACCCAGGCTCGATGCTGTCTCTTTGGCTGTGGCTCTTTGGTGGTGTTGAGGACTGTATTTTGGTCACAGAAAAAGACAAATAAATCTTTCTGCATTTTGGATAATTTGGCTTTCGACTGATCATGTATAACAGTGACCAAAGGCTCTCAGGGCTCTGGGCACAGCAGGGGCCAAAGGCCACAAGTGCGGGGCTGCTCCCGGCCACTTCCTGCCTGCTCCACTGACCTTGGGCTGCCGGGGTGGCCCTTTGTGACATGGGCACACGGTGTCGGGGCCCTTTGTGATGTGGGACGTGCTGGTGGCCAGAGAGCCCTGTGACATCAGGGAGCCCCGGCCTGGCTGAGGGTGTCTGAGGGGCGCAGAGCCCTGCGGTGCCCAGTGGCAGGAGAGCCGCTCTCTGCGCAGGAAGCAGCTCCCTGTGTCTGTCTGCGCTGGACGCTGAGAGCCACAGAGGCCGACAGCGACAGACAAGGACAGAGACGAGGACAAAGGCAACTCCAGCTCCCGGTGGCCAGGCCCTTGCCCAGCTGCTGGAGGCCCCCAGCGGGCAGTGGTCGGGGCAGTGGGCAGGTCAGTCCTGCCACTGTCACACACTGAGGAGGAGGAGAGGCCCTTTGCCCAAGCGGACTGCGAGCTTTCCCAGTGGGAAGCTCTGCAAGAGACAGACCCAAGAGGAGTGCTGAGAGTCCAAGAAATGTCCCAGCGGAGATCCAGGAGCAGCCAGGAGCTGTACCAATGCCAGGTACGTGTGAGAGTTCAGGAAGTTTCCCAGTGCAGAGGTGGGACACACCAAGAGCTCTATGAACAGAAAGAAACTGTCACAGTCCGGGAGCTGTAGCAGTGGGGAGGGTCCTCAGTGAGATGCACCAAGAGGTGTGCGAGTGGGAAGAATGTGTCACAACCCAAGAGATATCCCAGTGGGAAAGAGACATGAGAGGGCAGCAGGAGTTGGGATGGGGAGAAGACAAAAGATCCCAGGAGCTGTTCCTGCAGAGAGATGTGAGTGTCCCAGAGGATTCCCAGTGGGACGATGCCCAAGAGCTTTCCCAGAGGGAAGGTGAGAGGGACCAAGACCTCTGACCATGGGGACAAGATGTGAACTGTCACATGTCCCCATGGGAAGAGAGGAGAGAGCTGGAATTGTCCCAGGTGAGAGGCAGCAGTGCCAAGGAGCTGTGCCAAGGAGCAGGGGCTGCAGCCCAAGAGCTGCCCCAGTGGGACGATGGCAGTGAGCGAAAGCTGTCCCAGTGGGAGGAAGATGTGAGCAGGCAGGAGCTGTCCCAGTGCAGAAATGCCATCAGCTCTGAGATGTGGCACAGATCCTTGCCAGCAGTGAGTGCCGAGGAGCCTGAGCCGTGTCCCCCCGGGGGCCCAGCTGTGGCAGCCCCGTGGGCACAGAGGGGGCAGCAGAGGCAGTGCCTGCCCCAAGCAGCCTCTCCTTCCCTGCAGAGCCCCACGGAGGCCGAGCCGGCAGCTGCTGCCCCCGCGGGAGCTGCTGAGGAGGAGGAGCCCCTCGAGCTCCTCCTGTGCCAAGGGGAAGATCTGGGAGAGCAAGAGCTGTGCCTGGGGGAGGATGATGGGAGCTCCCGTTCTGGGGAGAAGCCTGTGGGCTCATGGAAGGATGAGGAGAACTCCCAGCCGTGTCCTTCGTCCTGCGATGAGGAGCTGTCCCAGGTAGAAGAGACCAACGAGCTCTCTCCAGGTGACAGCAACACCGAGCCAGAGCTGTCCTCAGTGGAAGAGGCAATCGAGGACCTTCCAGAGGACAGCACCAGTGACCAGGAGCTGTCCTCAGTGGAAGAGGACATTGAGGACATTCGAGAGGATGGTGCAAGTGACCAAGAGCTGTCCTCAGTGGAAGAGGACACTGAGGACATTCCAGAGGACAGCATGAGTGATCAGGAACATTCTGAAGTGGAAGAGGCCATCGAGGTTGTTCCAGGGGACAGCTCAAGTGACGAGGAGCTGTCCTCATTGGAAGAGAACATCGAGGACATTCCAGAGGACAGCGTGAGTGACGAGGAGGTGTCCTCAGTGGAAGAGGACAGCGAGGCATCTCCGGAGGACAGCACAAGTGACTAGGAGCTGTCCTCAGTTGAAGAGGACCTCGAGGTCATTCCAGAGGGCAGCCTGAGTTACCAGGAGCTGTCCTCAGTGGAAGAGAACATTGAGGACATTCCAGAGGACAGCACCAGTGACCAGGACCTGACCTCAGTGAAGGAGGACATTGAGGACATTCCAGAGGAAAGAACATGTGAGGAGAAGCTGTCCCCTCTGGAAGAGAACATCGTGCTGGTTTCAGGGGACAACCCGACTGATGAGGAGCTGCCCAAAGTGGAAGAGGCCATCGAGCTTGGTCCAGAGGACAGCCAGGCTTGTCCCCCAGAGGGGCCCAGCTCTGCCAGCCCCGTGGGCACAGAGGTGGCAGCCAGGGCAGCCCCTGCCCTGCCCAGCTCCTCTCCTGCCCCGGGCCGTCCCGTGGAGGCCGAGCCGGCAGCTGCTGCCCGGTGCGGAGCTGCTGAGGAGGCGGCAGCGGGGTCAGTGCTGGCAGTGCCCGAGAGGATGAACGGCTCCAATGAGGAGATGAAATTCTGGCAGTTCTTGGATGACCTGGAGCCTTTCCTCATTGGACACCCAGAGCTGTCCCAGGAAGTGTCTGGCTGTGAACAATGCACAGGGGAAGATCTGCCCCATGGGGAAGTCAAGAGTTACCACCAACGCTCTGGCTGGGAAGAATATTTGGACCAAGAACTGTCCCTGGGAGAATTCAGCTGCTCCCAAGACTCCTCAGACTGGGAAGATTCCATCGAGCAAGTGCTGCCTGGAGGAGATGTCGTCAGGCGTACAGAACTTTCTGTCAGAAGAATACACTGGCCAAGACCTTTCCCAAGGAGAAGCCGGCATTGGCCAAGACGTGTCCAGAGGGAATGGCAGCAGAGCCTCAGGACACTCCAATTGGGAAAATGACAGTGTCACGGGGCTTGTGCTGGAGACCTGTGAAGATGAGACCGAGCACAGCACTGGGACCAAGCCCTTGTCCCTAGAGGACATTGAGTGGGACGAGGTGAGCGTCCTGGAGCTGCCCCCAGAAGAGGACACAGACCTAAAATGGAAAGGTTTTGGGGCAGACGAGCTCCCGGTGCCTTTCCCTCGGGAGGCCTGGGCTGAGTGCCCGGCACAGGAGCCGTGCAGCCAAGGGCCGGCGCCTGCCCCGCACAGCCCCCCCAGCCCCTGGCCCGCCCGCCTGGGAGCCCAGGCCCTCCGCGGGCAGCCGGCTGCCCCCAGGAAACGTCCCTCCCGCTTCAGGCGGGCGCTGCGGGCGCTGCGGGGGCTGTTCCGCTGTCCCTGCCTCAGGCCACGGCCCCAAGAGTGAAACAGACACGGAAAAAGATGAAGAACATAAAGACAAAGAAGCAGGGGAAGATGAAAAAGGTGAAGATGACCCCTCGGGCTGGTGCCGCTGCTCTGGTGTGGGAGCAGCAGCTGTTGGGCTCAGCTGGAGGGGCTGAAAGATTGCTGCTGCAGCTCCTCCAAGGCAGGCAGGGGAAAAGCTTTTGCATGGGCCAGCAAAGCCAAGCAAGCCAAGCTAAACCGTAGCAGGCAGAGCCAGGAACACCTGGGCAGTGAGGCTTGGAAAATGGCCAGGCAAAGAGGCCAAAGCTCCCCCTTCCCCGCCCCACACACACCCGGCCCCGGGCCTGGAAGGTGCAGCAGCCATTGCTTGGGCACAGAGCAGAGGCTCCTGGAACGGACTCTCAGCACAGACCACTGCAAGACAATGACAAAAAGACACAGACAGAGAAGACAAAGAAGATGAAGAAGACAACAAAGAGGAAGAAGACAAAGATGACGACTAAGAAGACAAATCGAAGAAGGCTTATTTAAGGATACATAGAAGAAGAATAGTAATAAGAATTTAGAAATACATAGAAGTAGGAAAGAAGAAAGTAGTAAGACAGAGTAGTACAAAGAAGAAGAAATCCATTAAGAAGGATAAGAATAGAAAAATTAATTGAAAATTGAATGAATAAATAAAACTAACAAATAATTTCTTTTTATTCCATATTGTATGTTTATATTACAGTCTATCATATAAAAACATTCATATACCATATGCTCTATTTATGATATATTATAATGTCCCAACACTGTTCCCGTTCTTGAAGAATTTGTGTGTTTTCCAAGAAAGTTCCTAAAAAGGCACAAGGACAGAGTGGCCAGGTTTCATTTGCTGTCTCTCAGCGGTGCCGATGCATTTCCCAGGCAGTGGCACGGAGTCCCCTGGGAGCAGTGAGCGCTCAGCCCCAGCCCAGCGGCAGAGCTGCCGGCCGGGCGGGCAGGGCAGGGCTGGCGCTGCTCTCTGCAGGCGAGCTGAAGGCGCTCGTTGGGGCCGGCTGAGAGAGAGCTGTGCTGGGAGAGAGCCCTCGGCAGCGGGGCTGTGCAGCCGCCACAGCGGAGCCAGCCCGGCCCCGCTGGACGCTGCCCGAGGCCCGTGGCCCGGCTGGCTCAGAAGGGCAGCGCCGCTTGGGCCTGGGCCAGGAGCAAGGGCTGCTCCTTGCCGGGCTGGCTGTGCCCGTGAAGGTGCTGCAAAGGCTCTTCTGCCCATTTGCACTTCTAGTTTGCACACACAACATCCAGCAGAAGGAACTTGCCGCTGAGCCTGTGGCTGAAGCCTCGGCCCCTCTGCTCCCCTGTCCCTGCCCGGGGCCTGCTCAGCAGAAAGCAGCTGTGGAGTCACTTCTGGAGTCCGTACAACTCCTACACCACACAGCGCTTGGGGCTGGCAGGGACCTTCCAGCTCATGGGGTTCCAGTGATTATCTCCTGCTCGGTGTCCCCTCTCTCTGACAGGAGTTTCTTCTTTCTTTCCCTCACCCTACCTCACACTTCTTGGGCAGTCAAATGCGTATTGTTGAATAAAATCCCTCTGTTGCCCTCCTATGGTCCCATTTGCCCCTCAATTGGGGCAGAGCCATCTCCCCCTCATCTCATGGTGACACATGGGCAGGGACACCTTCCACTATCCCAGGTGGCTCCCAGCCCCATCCCCGTTTTTCGTTGTTTTAGGAGAACTTCCACAGAATCCCAGGTCACAGCTCCAGGGACGGGAGCTCCGGCTCAGCCCCTGCAGCAGCTCCGTGTGGGACAGCAGGGCCGGGTCCTGCCCAGCCCCGGGTGGCGCCGCTGCCGTCCCGGTGAGGCCGCGCTCGGAGCGGCCCCGCGGCGCTGCCGGGCCCTGCTCTGTCCCTGGGCTCGGGGCCGTGTCCCTGCCGGGCCCTGCTCTGTCCCTGGGCTCGGGGCCGTGTCCCTGCAGGGCCCTGCTCTGTCCCTGGGCTCGGGGCCGTGTCCCTGCCGGGCCCTGCTCTGTCCCTGGGCTCGGGGCCGTGTCCCTGCCGGGCCCTGCTCTGTCCCTGGGCTCGGGGCCGTGTCCCTGCCGGGCCCTGCTCTGTCCCTGGGCTCGGGGCCGTGTCCCTGCAGCCCTGCCGGGCCCTGCTCTGTCCCTGGGCTCGGGGCCGTGTCCCTGCCGGGCCCTGCTCTGTCCCTGGGCTCGGGGCCGTGTCCCTGCCGGGCCCTGCTCTGTCCCTGGGCTCGGGGCCGTGTCCCTGCTCTGTCCCTGGGCTCGGGGCCGTGTCCCTGCAGCCCTGCCGGGCCCTGAGCTCTGGGCACACGTTGCTGGGGCTGCTGGTGGCCGTGCTGGTGGCCGTGTCCCCATTCCCAGCAGGAGTCACCGAGGGGGCTGCCAGCAGCTTGGGGACACCTGGCCTTGGTGGCCCTCCTGTGCCACCCTGAGGGGGCACAATGCCACCCTCACAGATTCATCCCAGGAAAGAGAACTGGTCTCAAAGGCCTCATGTTGGCATAAGATGTTTGTTGGGTTTTTCATTACTTCTAGTTATTTGTTGTGATTTTAGTTGTCCAGGGAAACAGCAGGGCCAGATAATCTGCTCTTCATTTGGGTACAGAGTACAGGGATTGTAACTAAATGCTGCTGATTTGGGCTTTTACACAGCCAGAGGAAATCTACCAGGCTGGGAGAAGTCTGGAGAGAGAGACTTTGAACAAGGACATTGGGTGAGAGGACAAGAGGGAATGGCTTTAAGCTGGACGAGGGCAGGAATGGATGGGATCTTGGGAATTAGGAATTGTTCCCTGGCAGGGTGGGCAGGGCTGGGATGGAATTCCATCCCTGGATCCCTGGCAGTGCCCAAGGCCAGGTTGGACATTGGGCCGGGAGCAGCCTGGGACAGTGGGAGGTGTCCCTGCTCATGGATCCTTAAAATCCCTTCTATCCCAAACCACTCTGGGATTCATGTCCCTAATAATAACAATATATTCAAGCTGCAGTTTTAACTAGATGCTTATAAATGTCTGTTTTAATTAACTACTTACACTCCCCAGGATAATCTGTGGCCTTCCAAGCTGCAGTTAACTCTGCCCCCACAGCATTAAACATCCCATAGATAACATTTAGAAGGAATTATTTGACAAGTAGCACTTTCCAGGTGAATTTAAATGGATTTCCTGTCCAAGGCAGGAGCATTTTGCTGTGGAGGAACCAAGGCAGAGCAGTAAAAAGACTTTCAAGTCAGTACAGCCAGAGCTGTTTTCTGTCTGTGTGGTAAAAAATGCAGATAAGACACAACTCCCCAAATTTAAACCATTTCCTTGTGGCCAAAAATCCTTTTGGGTCTCCCCACAATTTGCTGAGGGCCCCAGGGGATGGCAACTGGTGGAGAGGTGGCCTGTGAGGAAATGCAGAGCAGATCAAGCAGCAGAACCACAGAGTGCAAGGTTCTGTGGTATCAAAAACAAGTCTCAGGCAGAGTTTGTGGTGGGGTTTCTGCTCCTGGCATCTTCAGAACTCTGTGGTGAAGTTTTTTGCCTTTCTCTTCCCTGTGTACCCAGAAATAAATGTCATTTACCTCAACAGATCTCTAACTCTCAGCAGACGAGGCAATTTTTGAGCGGCACAGAGCTTTGGAGCAGGTATTGGAGGAGCTGGACTCTGCCTTTGGCAGGTGAGGGAATTCTGAAAAATTCCCCCAACTGAGCACAGGGAGCACGGAACAGATGCCCCTGTGCTTGAGCATGTCCTGGGGAAGGCTGAAATCCTGCAGGTTTGAATGCCTGACCCTCCAGAGGTGCCATTTTTTCACTGTCTTATTTTTTACTGCTGTGGTCTTTTTTTAACCCCTCTAACTTCAGTAAAAAGAGGGATTAAGAGGAATGTAAATAAACTGAATTTATGTCTGTAAACATCTGAAAGAACCTGGCAATCCACTGTCAAGTGGCCTGGAAAAGGTGTTGAATGATCCCTCAGGCTTAGGAGCCTGCCTAGTTTGCCACTCTTTTTTTTGTTGTTGTCACACCAAAAAAAGCTTCATTCACATTTTAAAACCTAATTAACCAACCAAATGAAAACTTCTTTTCGATTTTGGGCACCTTAACACAGATGATTTACCCAGATTTGTAGGTTTTTCTGTTAATCTGCAAACAGCTCAGCCTTGGAGGCTGACAGGATTAAGTGGAGTCATTGCTCTGTCCTCAAGAGATTTGTCACCCTCGGGAGTTTTGGAAAGCTGTGGGGACAGAGTTTGGAGTTCCTCAAAATCCAGGTCTGCCAAGAGGAGTCTATCAAAAGGAAAAATATCCCAGTCTGGAGCCTCTGGAGTGCATCTTGTGCCTAATTTATCCTTGGAGAGGACGTAAAGTCAATTCTCTGCAAATGGTCATCAATCCTAGAGCCAATAGTGCTGGAAAAGCCCTTCCATAGAAATTATCCTGCATTATCCATCTGGGTCTTAGGCTGGGGTGTGAAACAACAGGAGGTTTGCCAGCTGCTTCAACAGTTTCCCTGAGCAGCTCCCACAGAATCCCAGAATTATTTGGCTGGAAGGGATCTAAAAGATCATCCCATGGGATTCCACTATTCCAAGTTCTCCAACCGGGCCTTGGACACTTTGAGGGATCCAGAGGCAGCCACATCTGCTCTGTGCCCTATGCCAAGCCATCCCCAACCTCCCATGGAATAATTCCTTCCCTATATCCCATCTAACCTTGCCCTCCTTCCATTTAAAACCACTGCCCTCAATGGTTTTAATTTTTTGACCTCAGTGGTCGAGCTCTGGTTTGGGTTGGTTTGGTTTTTAAGTTAGGAAAATCCCAAACTTGCAGCTCTTCTCAGCTGATCCTGAGTGGTTCAAGTGCTGCAGTGCTTGGATTGTGCCTTTTCCCGGAGGAAGCAGGGAATGCTCTGGGAAGTCCTGTGGAAAAGCAGGAAGTGCCACACCTGCAGCCCTCTGTGGCCACACAGCCGACTGGGAAAATCCAGGGAAACAGAAGGAAAAATGCAAACAAGACCAGCATCCTTGAAATTCATCTGGCTTGGAGGAGATGAAAATAAAATGTTGGGGTTTTAACTGAAAAGCAGAGAAACCTGGAGGATTTCTTGTTGTTTATGAGGGCTTTTTTCCCCCTAAACTCCCTTGTCCAACCTCCCCTGCCTCTGTAGAGCTGCTGAAGGCTTGGAATGGAAACATTTCTGTATGGATGCAGTGGAAAACACCCGCTCCAGCCGGAACTGCTGGAGATCAGGAGGCCTGACCCAGAATCTGCACTGGGGCAGACATGAAAGCAGGAAAATCCCATCCACTGAGGTTTTCTGGGAGCAGCTCCCTCCTGCCTCCGTGGAGTCACGCACACGCCGCCTCCGACGCTCCCACAGCAATTCCAGAGCTTTTCAAGCTTCATCCTGGATGGACAGAGGCCACGAGCACTGGGAATAATTACCAGCTGGGGAAGATGTTCGTCTGCAAGGGAGAAGTTTTGCCAGCTCCTGGGAGGAGAAGCACAATCAATCCCACGCCTCCTTGTTTTCCTTGTTTTCCTTCCCTTCATCGCCGCGGTTCCGACTGATTTTGATTACTCTGGCGCCAAATAAATGAAAACATTTCATGGCCATTTAATCACTGGGAAGAAAAGGAAAAATGCCTGGCTGCTGGATGTTTATAAATGTGCTGTGTGGAGAAGGGGGATTGCTCTTCCCTGCCCAGAGCAGCAGTTGGAAAAGCAAATTTCCAGCAGGAAGAACCTGACTCAGCTCCTGTTGGTTCAGGGGGTTTCAGCATCAGGGAAAAGGGAACAGCAGTGCTGGCCTCATCCCAGCTCCCAGCTTGGCCCAGGTGCTCATCCAGAGGTTTTCCTGCTTGTTGGGCAATGGAACCATGGAGTGATTTGGGTTGGGAGCAATAATTTCTTAAAGCACCCAGACAAATCCCCTGCACTGACAGGCAAACGGGGACAAACCGGAAAAACCCCACCTGCATTCCCAGGAAAGCTGTTCCCACCTGTGCCCAAGGATGGAAGCTGAGCAGATAAAACCGATGACAAATACAGAAGCCAATATTGAATTGTTTTTAGAATACTGGGGTTTCTCACCTATTCCCCAACTTAGACAATTCCAGGGCTGCTGTCAAGACATAGCTGGATAACTCCTACCCTCTGGAATTGCTGTTTGAGGTTTTTCCTGTGCTGTGATGTCATTGGCCATGGGATGATATTCCGATCCCACAGAAACTGTGTGCATTATGCATTATTACCCAACGACCCAGAAATGCACCAAGTTTCAAGTAACACAGAAGGAAATCTGGTGTTGATCACTTCTAGTCAGCTTTGATGGAGATAATTTGAATATTTGATTTAATTAGCCTTTAATGTGCCTCCCGTAGCACAGCTGGGTTTCTGCTGAAGGCCACAGAAATGTCTGGACAGAAGGAAAATGAGCTAAAGGGATGGAATATCTCTTATTTTTTTATATATCTTTTATTTTGCATGTCTGCATAAGCTGCAGTTCTGTTTTGTGAGGGCTTTTTTTCAAAAAATGCTCAACCTCACAGCAGATTTCTTCTCTGGCTCAAAAGAGAACAAGGGAATTAACTACTTTGTACAAAGAAATAAAAGCAAATTTGCGGGAAATAGATTTGTAGAAAATTCTTAAAGCCTGACAGAAAGCTCCCATAATATACATCTGTATGTAAACATTAGGATAAGAAATACTGACTTAGAAATGCCATAGAATAAGGCAGACATTATTAAGAGAGAAATTAAACTAAAAACAAGTTTCAAAAGACAACCTTACAAATAAGACTAAATACTTTAGAGAAATACAATTATGAAAGATACATTGTAGTAATACCTACAAGAAATAATTTTAAATAGTTAGCTTTAAAATATTTACCACATAGTGTAGCTAAAACTGATAGACCAAGAAACACTTACAGTGAATTATAATTAAGAAATAATTGACTTCTAATAATAATAGTGTGAATTATAACATCTATACTGTCTCACCCTTCACACAAAACTAAAAATAAAATAAAAGTCTTTAAAATGACTCTCAGTTACCCCATCTCTAAATCAGAAAAACTACTTAATCCAACACAAAATAATAGACACAATTCCAGCATTTTGCAGCAGTTCCTTCCTACTTGCTCGCCCCTGTTTTGGGAGAACCTCTGTTACTGTTCTCCTCTCTGCTGGCTGGGCACCAAGGTAGATTTCCATGGAATGGGGTTGGGTTGGAAGAGACCTTAAAGCTCATCCAGTTCCACCTCCTGCCACGGGCAGGGAACCTTCCCCCATCCCAGGTTCTTCAGAGGGAAGCTTAACAACAATCCCACCAATCCAGACACTTCCCTCTCCTCCTCCTGCCTGGCTGAGAGGAAGATTTCCAATCCTCCGGTGAGGTTTTTCAGGCTTAATTAATCGGTGGGGCTTCATTAACTGAAAATTGAGAATCATCAGCTGCCCTAAAGTGGCTCAGGAGGGAAGAGTTGAGAAGAGCTGATGAGCTCCTGATTATCTGCACCTTATCCAGCTCCAAACTGCCAGAGAGTTGGGATTTTGGGAAGGAATTCTTCCCTGGAATGGAATTTTGTCACAACCTGGGCTCAGGCTGCTCCAAGGCCATCAAATCCAGATCCTCTCAAATCCAAACCAATCCCTTTGGAATCAAAAGAGGGATTTGGGATGGGTTTTTCCCTCAGCCGTGGCCCTGACAGGGTCCATCATGGGGTTTGGAGCAGCTGGAATCAAGAATGGGACTTTGGGAATTAGGAATTGTTCCCTGGGATGGAATTCCATCCCTGGATCCCTGGCAGTGCCCAAGGCCAGGTTGGACACTGGGGCTGGAGCAGCCTGGGACAGTGGGAGGTGTCCCTGCCATGGCAGGGGTGGCACTGGGTGATCCTTAAAATCCTTTCCATCCCAAACCATTCCCATGATTCCATGATTCCTGTTTTATAGCTACTTTTCCTGCATTATTCCTCTTTTTAAAGTAAGCTTCTTACTAAAAAGACATTTCCATTCTCATTTTTCACATGAATAGGGAAAGAATTAATTCCCTTCCAAAATATCCTGAAATATACCCCTAAAAATAAACAGTGGGGCAAGAGCTCATTAAATCAGGAGAATCATTTTGGGGTTCCTAAATCCAGGGAACAAAACAGGGAAAATCCTTCTCAGTTTGATCCCACTGGGAGCAATCCCAGTGATCCCAGTCAAAAATGGTGGCAAGAGCATGCTGTGTTCTCTGAATGTTTGATTTTTATATTTCAGTTATTTATAGTTATTGAGTTATTTATAGTTACTTTATAACCCCACAAATTCTGGATTTGTGGGGTTTTTTTACAGTTATTAGTAAATATTCTTATAGTATTTAAAGGTATTTGATTTAATACATGAGTTTTTCTGAAGCTGAGTTTTTTTGTAATCGTTGGTGTTTTGGTAAGTGAATAGAATAAATACTTTAAAAGTTTAAAAATGTAATCTGTATTTTTTTCATTTTTTTGTAAGGCTTAATTAAATTTTAAAAGTAATTTTTGTAAATTACTTTAAAGTTTTTGTTTGTTATTGGCAATTCTTTTGATTTGGCTTTGATTATGACTTGAGTTCTTATTTTTAGTGTTGTAAAGATCGTTTTTGGAGATTTGTAAGATAAATAATTTTATTTTGTTATGATGAAAAATGGTGGCACTTGCCAATGGAAAAGCTGGGACTCTGGAATTTGCCACACATTAGGAGAGAAAAAAAGGGGAAAAAGCCTCTGAGGTGGGAAGTTTGGTTTTCCCAGTGGGAATCACCTCTGACTATGTCTGATTCCAGGGAATAACCCATCCCTGGCACCCACTGATTTGAAATTTAAAATATTCAGGAAATTTAAAATATTCAGAATTTTCATGAGGGCCACTACATGCAGTCATATTTAGGTGTTTATCTGGATTTTTGAGGCCTTTCCTTTCCCCACATGCTTCTTGTTATTCTTTTTTTACACCATTTTCTGCCTTTTCCTCTGCTGGCCATAAACATTTGATTCTTTTCAAACCACCATCAAAAAAAAATGAGGAAACCCCCTGCAAATTCTATTGCTGAAAAAAACCCCAATTGGAAATAAAGAAATGAAATGGAAATAAATAAATGCAATGGAAACAAAGAGATAAAACTGAAGTAAGTAAATAAATAAAATGGAAATAAATGAATGAAATGGGAATAAAGAAATAGAATGGAAATTAATAAATACAATGGAAATAAAAAAACCAAATAAGTGGAAATAAATGAAATGGAATTAAATAAATAAATAAAATAGAAATTAATAAATACAATGGAAACATAGAAATAAATAAAATAAAAATAAATAAACAAATGAAATTAGAATAAAGAAAGAAATTAAATGGAAGCAAAGAAATAAAATGGAAATACATTAATACAATGGAAATAAAGAAATAGAATGGAAATAAATAAAGACATTTTAAAAATAGCAAATACAATGGAAACATAGAAATAAATAAAATTAAAATAAATAAAGGAAATGGGAATAAAGAAAGTAATAAAATGGAAATAAATCAATACCATGGAAATAAATAAATAAAATGGAACTAAGCAAAGAAATGAAATGGAAATAGCTAAATGAAATGGATATAAAGAAATAAAATGGAAATAAAGAAATGAAATGGAAATAAATAAAGAAATAAAAATTAGTAAATACAATGGAAACATAGAAAAAATAAAGTGAAAATAAATAAATAAATGAAATGGGAATAAATAAACCAATAAAATGAAATAAATAAATAAAATGGAACTAAAGAAATAAAACCCAGGAAGACCAGAAGGAATGTTCATTTAGGTCAGGCCTTTTTTTAGCTGAATTATTCAATCTGGGTCAATTTTTGAAATGAAAAGTCAAAACATTTTATTTTAAAGCTGCCAGAGTGAACCATGGGGATGTTGTTTTAAAACGTTTCCTGCTCTTTTGTGCTGTGCTGAGTGACAGCCTCAATTCCCAGGCAGATCCAGTTCCTCTGGAATGCCATCTCTGGCTGAATTTTCTCCTCCTCACTTATTTTAATTATTATTTTCATAACCCTTCCACCTGGTTCCTGAGCTGCTGAGAAGTCGCCGCGCTCTGAGCCTGCAGGATGGAGCGAGGCTCGCGCAGGTGATGAAAGCCTGAAAGTTCCCCTTGGCTTCCAGAAGAGCAGGAGTGAGGATGGAAAACAGGAATTGTGTCTGGAGCAGGTCAGCACTCAGCTCTGACTTCTCTCAGCTTTCTCTCCCTGTGCCAAACCCTCAGCACTGAAAGTTGGGACAGGGAGAACCTGAGTCCTGTTGTGAGAATTCCAAATCCCTGGGGCTGGCACAGCCCTGCCAGCCCATGCAGTGCCAGCTGTGCCCACCTTGTCCCCAGCCCAGAGCACTCAGTGCCACCTCCAGGGGACACCTGCAGGGATGGGCACTGCAAAGCTCCCTGGGCAGCCCTGCCAAGCCCTGGTGTGGCAGTACCAGCTGTGGGTTTCTCTGTGTCAGGATTGAAGGCACTTGAGATGGTGTTTCATGTTCAAATTTAAGTGTTTATTATTTCTTATCAGTAAAACAGTCTAAAAACCATGAGTTTGGCAGCTTTTCATGAGAAGGCACAAAATAGCCAACAATCTCTTGTTCCAAGGTCTTTTAAACCTGAACCATCCAATGAAGAACTGACACCTGGGTTATTTTCCCTTTTAACCCAATAACTGATCCCACAGAGCTGCAATGAGGACTTTCCTGCCCAATTACAAAATGCCACCCAAACCCATGGAGAAGAAGGAAGAAGAAGCATGAAGGAGAAACCCAGGATGACACCCTGTGTCCCCATCTTGCTTCCATCCACAACACACTAAAAACCCCAAAACCTCAATTTCTCACCAAGTGATAACACCTACACTGCTCTCTATAATCTATTTCACACTTTTGTGGATTCCAGTCTATCTTGAAGTCTGGGAAACTTTCTCCATGAGTGAGGGTCAGAGTCAGTGCTGCCCTGGGGGTCAGGGCACCCCAGAGCAGACACAGAAATATTCCTGGTAGAATATTTCTGGGTTTCCACAGCCTGAGCTCCCTTTCCATGGGCAAATTCCTGCTGCTGGCCCAGCTGAGCCTGCCCTGGCCCAGCCTGAGGCCGTTCCCTCTGCTCCTGTCCCTGTTCCTGGCAGCAGAGCCCGACACCCCCGGCTGTGCCCTCCTGGCAGGGACTTGTGCAGAGCCACAAGGGCCCCTGAGCCTCCTTTGCTCCAGGCTCAGCCCCTGCCCAGCTCCCTCAGGAACTCTCCATTCCCTTCCCAGCTCCCTCAGGAACTCTCCATTCCCTTCCCAGCTCCCTCAGGAACTCTCCAGCCCCTTCCCAGCTCCCTCAGGAACTCTCCATTCCCTTCCCAGCTCCCTCAGGAACTCTCCATTCCCTTCCCAGCTCCCTCAGGAACTCTCCAGCCCCTTCCCAGCTCCCTCAGGAACTCTCCATTCCCTTCCCAGCTCCCTCAGGAACTCTCCAGCCCCTTCCCAGCTCCCTCAGGAACTCTCCATTCCCTTCCCAGCTCCATTCCCTGCCCTGGACACGCTCCAGCCCCTCCAGGTCTCTCCTGCAGGAGCAGAACTGGACCCAGCCCTGGAGGGGCTCTCAGAGCCAGCACAGAGGGACAAATCTCACTCATTAAAAATCCAATGCTGCCCAAATCCCAGTGAGATGACTTTTCTAAGGACCTGTCTTGACAGTAATTACAGGGCAGCTTTAAAAAAAAATTTTAGATTGGCATTAACAGTGGCACAGCAACACTTGGATGCCCTCCCTGTGGCCGGAATTGAGAACAATTCCATTTATCCCTCTCCTCCCAGCTATGCCAGCCACGCTGAGGGCACATTTTGACACAGATTTATTGGGAGGCTGCAGGAACAGCTGAGGTGCACCCAGCACAACAGGGCCCTGTGGTGGAGGGAGCATTTCTAACAACCCTTCCCCACTGTTTTGGGATTTTTGGCTTTGATATAGAAGTGGCCTGGGAGAAGAGCACTTCATCCTCTTGCTTGAGTGTAGCAGAGAGCCACGTGGCTCAGTCCTTTCCTTGAAAATTCAGCAGGGTTCGACCTTCATCAAGCATTCCTTGGGAATTCAAGGTGGTCAGGCCTTAATAAATCCCATTCCATGTGCTATTTCCAGCTGCCTGTTGGCAAATCAGGGTCTGGAGTGCCAGGAGCCACTCGAGCTTTTCCCTTGCATCATCTGCAGCCAGGAGGTGACAAAAGCAGCCCAACTGTCCCTTGTCCCTCAGCTGTGCCCTAGCCCTGGGTGTCCATTCCTGCCCCAACCTGCTGAGTGCCAGGAAAAGAGAAATAAATGCAACAGCAAGCAGAGAATCGGGGAATTGGAGAATCAAGGAATGGTTTGGTGGGAAGGAACCCTGAACATCATCTCATTCCACGGGCAGGGATGGATCAGCTTGCTCAAGGAGAGATTTCAGGCTCTGATGGTTTTTGTCTTCTGAGCATCCAGGGATTAGAGATCCTTCAGGAAGAGTCTCTATCCCAAATGCCCGGACAGACAGTAAGAAGTTAAGGAATCTGATATCCCACCACAGAACACATCCCTGCAGCAGCCTGCTTCCTTGGATACCCTGAGACACATTCCTGTTGGCCTCATCTCCCACCTGACGCCATTTAAAATGTTCATAATAAATCCTTCATGCCGAGAGGCAGCTCCAATCTCTGCCCCTGTGACAGGGACAGGACCCAGGGAGCAGCTGGAGCTGTATCAGGGTATTCCATGATTCCATAACCCTTTCCCCTGCCTGTTGGGACATAACAGATATTTCCTCACAGGTAACTCCTCTGCATCCCGATTTAAAAATCCTTTCCTGTGGTGACAAACCTGAACTTTGGGGCTTTGTCTTCCCCTAAATGATCCTGGAATTCTGCTGCCTGAATTGAACTCGCATTATCGCCTTTTTGGGGCGGGGACCCTGCGAAAGCGAAGCCAAAATTCGGTGCCGCCGGCCCGAGCTCCCTCTGCCGGTGCCGGTCCCGCAGCGCCCGCCTGGATCCCGCGGGGATCCCACCTGCATCCTGCCGGGATCCCACCCGCATCCCACCCGGATCCCACCGGGATCCTGTCCGGATCCTGACCTCATTCCGCCCGGATCCCACCTGGATCCCACCCACATCCCACCCGGATCCCGCCCGCATCTCGCCCGAATCCCACCCGCATCCCACCTGGATCCTGCCTGCATCCCACCCGCATCCCGCTGGAATCCCACCCGCATCCAACCTGGATCCTGCCTGCATCCCACTCGCATCCCACCCGCATCCCACCCGGATCCCACCCGGATCCTGCCTGCATCCCACTCGCATCCCGCCCGGATCCCACCCGCATCCTGTCCGGATCCTGCCGGGATCCCTCTCGGATCCCATCCGGATCCTGCTCTCATCCCGCCCGCATCCCATCTGGATCACACCGGGATCCCGCCCGAGTCCTGCCTGCATCCCTCCCGCATCCCCTCCCGCATCCCACCGGAATCCCACCCGCATCCTTCTCGGATCCCACCCGTATCCTGCCTGCATCCCACCCACATCCCACCCGGATCCCGCCCGGATCTCGCCCGAATCCCGCCTGGATCCCACCCGAATCCCGCCTGGATCCCACCCGGATCCCGCCTGGATCCCACCCGGATCCTGCCCGCATCCCGCTCGGATCCTGTCGGGATCCCGCATCCCGCATCCCACCGCAGCTGAGCGGGATTCGGGATGCGCTTCCCGGGCGATCCCGCGGGCTCATCCCGGCTCCAGAGCAGGCGCTGGGGGAGCCGGGCCCTGGGCAGGGGGGCTCTGCTCGGGGGGTTCCTACGGCAGGAGCGGGAAGGGGTTTGTCCCAATGCAGGCAAAAAATCGGCAGCAGGATCTGGAAGAGCCGGGAAGCAAAAAAAAACCAAAAAAAACCCCAAAAACAAAACAACCTTGACTGAGGGTTGAGCCAAGCTCAAAGCATGGGAGTGAGGAGTCCTCAGCTCCTTGTTCCTGCTGCTCAGAATTGCTCTGGGGGTTTTGTTCAGGAAGTTCATTTAGGAAAACATCCCAATTTCCTCGGGAAAGTGTGTGGCTGGAATTGCCAAATCCTTTTGCACCACGAGAGGCTTTTTGGGCCTGTCCAGCCTGGAGAGGAGAAGCTGCAGGGAGAGCTCAGAGCCCCTGGCAGGGCCTGAAGGGGCTCCAGGAGAGCTGCAGAGGGACTGGGGACAAGGCCTGCAGGGACAGCACCCAGGGAATGGCTGCCAGTGCCAGAGGGCAGGGCTGGGTGGGATCTTGGCAATGAGGAATTGTTCCCTGGCAGGGTGGGCAGGCCCTGGCACAGGGTGCCCAGAGCAGCTGGGGCTGCCCCTGCATCCCTGGCAGTGCCCAAGGCCAGGCTGGACCCTGGGGACAGTGGGAGGTGTCCCTGCCATGGCAGGGGTGGCACTGGGTGGGATTTAAAATCCCTTCCAACCCAAACCATTCCAGGATCCTTTAAGCCTCTGGTTCAGCAAAGTGGCTTTTAACAAAGGAAAATCAAAAGCACACAGTCCCAGAGCCCCCAGTGACTCCAGAAGGAAGCCAGGATGTCCTGGCAGCGGTGCCACAAGAAATTCAGGCAATGACAGGACTCTGCTTCCATAGCTGCAAGAAGCAGAAAAATCCAAGTGAATTAAGTGAATTAAAAATCCAAGTGGATTATTTTTTTCCAGGAACTCCTACTTCATGTAGTAATTGAATTTTCTTTTCTCTTCTTCATTGTCACAGCCAGAGACAAAACTTCCAATTGATTACTGGTTTAGGCTTTTTATTTTTAATTTTTTCTTCTTCTTGTTTTGGGGAGGGAGAAGACAAAGGAAGAACAGGGCTAAGAGAGGACTGTAGGACTGGACCCTGTGGAAGACCAAGATTTCCTGAGCTCTTCCAGCACTCCTTAGAGGGTGCCATCATAGAGATTCCAAATAAAATTGGGACTTTGTTAATCTCCCCCTTTTTACCCATTTTCTTTTAAAAAAAACAAGTTGGGATTTTTAAATCTCCCCTCTTTTTTTTTTTTTTTTAATTTTCTTAAAAAAATAAATGCTGGGGCTTTTAAATCTCCCCTCTTTTTTTTTTCCCCCGATTTTCTTACAAAAACAAATGTTGGGACTTTTAACCTCCTTTTTTTTTTTTTTGTTTCCCCCCATTTTCTTGAAAAAATAAATCTCATTACAAGGGTCTTCCCTCCAGCTGATTCCCAATGTTTTACAGGATGAGTCCCACATCCTGCTGCCTTCACAGCAGCCTCAAAGCCAGGTTTGAATTCTATGGAATAAGCAGCAATGAAGTCGCTATCAAAATAAGCAGGAGCTCCCAAAAAAACCTCAAACAACCAAACAAGAGGAGTTGAATGAACTCATCAAAGACCTTTTGGAGCATTGGGGCTGGTGAATCACCACTTTTTCCCTCCCTCAGCAACTCCATCCTTGCCTGGAGCCCCGGGGAGGGCAGGTGGAGTGGGAAGGGCATGACTTCAGCAAGTTAAAAAAAAAAACCCTTCCAAAAAAAAAAAAAGGCAGAAAGTCGACATCACCCCAGTCATGTGATAGAAAAGAACCAATGGAGGCAGGTCCTGGAAAGGGGAACAGTTAAATTTGTAATTTGGGTTGTGTGAAACACTTCTTTGGGCCTCATAAACAACCACAGAACCACAAGTTGGGTACGGAGGCAGTCACCCAAGAGCGGGTCCGGGATATTGGTCAGCAGGGAGGGCGAATCGTTGTGCCTGCAAACCACAGGGTTTCGGAGGGTGGTAAGCATCAGCAACCACAAGCAAGCCGCTATTATTTTTTTTTTTTCCCCTCCTTAAGAAACAATTTCAGAGTTCTTTGAGCAAAAGTAGCTCAGGATCCGCTCCCGAGGTGCCGGGATGGAGCCGAGAGGGATGGCAGGGAGGAGGGTGGTGGCAATGACCAATCTTCACTTTGCACTCCCCAAGGTGGAAGAAACCTTAAATTCCCTCCCAGTGAAGAGAGAGTGAGTTTTAGAGAGGAAACAATGGCTTCAAACAGCATATTTGAGTCACTTCCTTCTTACCAGCACTTCTTGAGAGGTAAGTGCCATTCAGAATTTCTAAATAGACGTTTTGCTTTCCCGTGTTTCACAAAATGCATGTTTGGAGAGGATCTGGGCACTTCCTTGCAGTACATGGGGTTTTTTCCACTTCAGTTTTCTTTGAGTTGATATCTGAGCTGGCAGAAAGATCATCTCCTTGCTTATCAGTTAAAGAGATTCCAACAAGGTTTCATTTAAGCTGTGCAAACAACCATTGCATGCTGGTGAATTTGCTGCTCCTAAATCCCAGAGGGCTCGGACAACTCCTGGGAATTCCTGCAGGTACAAGAGTGGCAGCTCAAGCTCCTCTTTGGCTCTTTTCTGGGGACTTTGTGAGCAGCTGCCACGACAAATGACAGTGCAGGGAGGGAGCAGCAAGCCCAGCCAGCAGAGCAGGATTTAGGCTGGGTTTAAGGCTCAGATTAAAAGTTTAGGAACCTGCTTAAAGTTTGCTGCAACTCATGTGGCTTGGGGAAAGGAGTGGTGGGCATGGACTGGGAGGCTCTGAGGATGCTCTGCTGGCTGGAGGAGCAGCTGCAGCCCTGGAGGGGCTCTGAGGGGAATTTCTGTCACCGGTGACCAAGAGGTTGCAACGTTCTTGTCGTGCTCTCAGCACCCCCTGTGGAGCTGCTGCTGCTTTAGTCATGGCTTATTCACCCAGCTCAGCACGGGAAACTTCTCAGCTCCCTGGGAATGACCTTCCCAAAGAGCTCCTGGAGCTGAGCTTGTCCCTGTCCTGCAGAGAGGGGCTGTGCCCACGTGGGTGAGAAGGACACAGAGCCTGGCCCAGGCTTGGCCAGGGAGTAATGGATATTTTTTTTGTTTTGGTTTTTTTTTTTTTTTGTTTGTTTTAAAGTTGAGATTAAATGTGTGAGATGGTATTTCTTGTTCGGACTTAGATGTTTGTTAGTTTTCATCTATGTTATAGTCTCACAAGGTGTGAGTTTTGTAGTACTTCAATAAGTTAAAAATGGAGATGTATCTTTGTATAAGACTTTTTAAGGATAAACTGTTATATAAGAAATTATACATAATTGTCTTTACTTTTAACTCAATAACTACTCGTGCCTTGTAATGTGGACTCTTTTATCTAATGATACAATACTACTCAAACTCATGAAGAAGAAGGTGAAGAAGAAGGTAAAGAAGGATTAGCTTCTGCTTTAAAACTTCTATCTCGTTTTATATAAATTCCTAAATTCTAAAACTTTAAACTCTAAGTTTTCCACCATGTGATATTACACACTTCTATTCAAACTACACACTTATAATCTTAATTCTATTATTTAATTTTAGAAGTTTTCTCCACAGCCTTAGGTCAAATGCAGTGTCCTCTTGGGGAAGCACAGAAAGTCTGAAATTCTCAGCAGCCAGGGTTCCAAAAATGGAGCAGCACTTCAGAGCTGCTCAGAGCCCAGCCTGGCTGGCGTGAGTCAGGAGTTTATTCCCATTAATAACGGGGAATGCGGAAGAGCTGCTCCCAGCAGCTGTGTCACCCCTGGCAGCAGCTCCTGAGGGTCACAGCCTGCCCAAATCCTACCCAGCTCTGCTGTTCAAATCTATTTTCTTCCCCCCCCTTCTCCTCATACCCGAAGTTTTTCTCCATCTTTTTCCTGGCACTGCAGGCTGTGAGTCACCAGCACCTCGGTGCCTGGCTGGGGGAGATGCTGAAGGGTGAGCAGGAGGTGCCCAAGTGCTGCCACTGCTCAGCAGGGAAAGGAAGCAATACTGCTAAAATAACAAGCAGGATCTTCCTGCAATTCGTCAGCCTCTTTTTTTTTTTTTTTTTTTAATTCAATTAATTTTTTTTTTTTTAGCTCAGCAACTGCTCGGTGTTTAGTGTGTAGCACAGGAAGGGTTCTTGAGGAAATTCTGTGTGTGTGATAAAGAACAGAGCGAAGCTCGTGGGGCTGTGCTCGTGCCAGGCCACGGGGCGGGATGGAGAGCAGGGGTCGTGTGCTTGGCTGGAACCCAAAACTTTTCTGAGCAGCTGGTTGAAAACCAAGGGCTGACTTGTCCAGAAAAGGAGGAGTTTCTTAAAGCTGCTTAATCCAGCAAGAGATTTAGCTCAACACCCCAGAAGGGGGTTTATTTTTGTGCTCATTTTTGGCATTAAGGTTGTTCCAGCGCCAGGATTTTATTTTCTTTGGAAATGGGCTACAAGCAGGGCTAGGCTGGAAGTCACCTGTTAATCTTAGGAACACCTGGAATGTTCTGGCCCAGGCTGGACTGGGCTTGGAGTAACTTGAGATAGTGGGAGGTGTCCCTGCCCATGGCAGGGGCTGCAATCATCTTTAAGGTCCCTTCCACCTCAAATCATTCCTGGTTTTTATATTTATAAAAAATTTCCTATTCAGTTTTGACAGCCCAGGCACAAGATCCTGCAGAACCTTGTGTAAAGAGCTCTTTTCCTGCAGAAAACCTCAGGTCAAACACTTCAGTTGAGCTGTAAAACAAATGTTTCATCATTGCAAAAGAACATCTTGTGTGTGTTTGTGTGTGTGAACGTGGAACGGTTTTCCAGCAGTTCCCTTTTTGTTCCTTTCTCCACTCAAACGAACTCAGGGCAGTTTCAAAATCCTGGGCTCAGCAAAAGGAACGTTTGGGCTCGGGAGCAAGAAAAATAATCATCCCTAGGGTGGGTTGTTCTCACCCTATTTCTCAACAGCCTTTGCAAAGAAACGTCCCCAAAGTGCCTCTTTTCTGCTTTTCCCGCCAAAATTTATTGCACTTTCTCCCTCAACCGAAATCGTGAAGGAAAGGGGGAAAAAAATTGTTTTCTCTGTGGATTTCCCTTTATCAGGCCAGGCAGCTCTGTGAGAAGGAAACCCATCATTCTTTTGGAGCTTGATACTGGGTGAAAACTGGGAAAAAAGGAGGGGAATGGGGAAGCAGCAGCGTTGGCGCAGCCCCTGAGGGCAGAGGCGGGCGCAGAAACCCTGCCACGTTCGTGGGGTGTGGTACACCACAAAGGATGTGGCCCTGTTCCTATCACACCACACCAGCTCCCCGCTCAGGGAATGAGCACCAGGCAGGAACCTCTGAATTCCCAACACATTCCAAGGAGAGCTTTTGGGATGGGGCATCAAAATGAGTCCTCTTGGGGGGGTCTTGTGGTAAAGAGTGACCCTAGGGGTTTGAAAGGAGGACCAAATAATTGCATCACCCAACCCCCCCTTCCCCAATTTTTATTCAATTCTATTAATTTCTAATTTTATCATTTTTAATTTTGTAATTTCTAATGTTATAATTTCTAATTTTGTAATTCCTTGAGGTTGTTTCACTGTAATGATTTTAAATTTCCTGATAATTTTGCCCATGAAAGAACACAGAACTAATCTTTTTCTGCAGCTCAGAAGAGCACCAAGTGTAATATTTTCCAGGAGGGCACTTTTCCCTCGTTTTTGCTGCAAGGTCTGATTCTTTCAGTAGGCAAAAAAAATTTCTTCTGGTTTTGCCTTTGTGATAATTTTTTATTAATTAATCATGGCCGTGGTGTGACATTTGGATGGTTTGTTATCAACTGGGAATGAACAGCAGCACAGCAATTTTATAACGTGAAAAAACAGAAAAATACACTCTGGGTGATTTCTTCTGAGTCCTGAGTGCCAAGGAGCACCCAGGCATTGAGGGAATCTTGCCTTGTAAATGCAAAATAAAAGTGTGGTTAGTCCAAGGAAGGGCAACAAAGCTGGGAAGGGGCTGGAAAACAAATCCTGGGAGGAGCAGCTGAACTGGGGGGGCTCAGCCTGGAGAAGAGGAGGCTCAGGGGGGACCTCAGTGCTCTGCACAGCTCCTGACAGGAGGGGCAGGGAAAGGAGCAGAGGAAATGGCCTCAAATGGCACCAGGGCAGGCTCAGGTTGGAGATTGGCACAGAAAATTTCCCTGGCAGAGTGGTCAGGCCTTGGGCTGAGCTGCCCAGGGAGGTTTGGAGTCACTGGAATTGTCCCAGAGCAGTCTGGATGTGCCCTTGGGGACAGGGATTGGGGTGATGGCACTGGGTGATCCTGAAGGTCTTGAGATGATTTAATGGAGAAGCTCTTCCTGCTCTGAAGGTTCTCCCTGGATTCAGGGACACCTGAGCACTCTGCTTCTCACTGAAAATGAACGTCTCTGACTTTCCTTGTGGTGGGATTCCCATCGGAAAAGCCTCAAGTCCCTGGTGCTGGGTGGGAGTGGAGGCTGAAGGGATCAGGGGCTCCTTCCCATCAACTCCAGAACTGTGGATTCCTCATCCCTGGCAGTGTCCCAGGCCAGGTTGGGGCACCCTGGGACAGAGGAAGGTGTCCCTGCCATGGCAGGGGTGGAGTGGGATCATCTTTAAATCCCTCCCAACCCAAACCAATCTGGGATTCTCTGGTTCCAGCAGCAGAAATTCCCTTGTCACGGTGGAGAGAGAATTTTCCAGGCCTTTCTCAGGCTGCCTGCCCCGTACCAAAGAGTTAATTCCTGTCAGCATTATAAACCACTGACTGCAGCTTGTGAATAGGAAATTGAACTAAAGCTCATAAAAACCTTGGCTTACAAGTAGAAAAACCTTGCACAATGTCTGATTTACACAGCCTGAGCTCTTTTTTCACTTAAAAGCCTTGAGAAACATTGCGAGGCCTGAACACAGGAAGTAAAAAGTCTGACAGAGCTGAACATGCTGCTCTGGTGAGATCAAGAGATTTTATCCTGAGCCAAAATATTTCACTGAGCGTTTCAGCAGCCACACTCAGCCCAGGGATACGTTGTGCTGAGTCTGAAAAGGATTTAGGTGCTGTCTGGCCTGCACATCCCTCAGATTGTTTTGCCTTTGCCCTTTCTCACTTGGCCATTAATTAGAGATTGTTGGGTGTTTTACCATGAGGGACCAGCTCCAGCTCTGAGGTAGAAAATGAAAGTATCTCCCCCATGCTGCCAGGGGATGCAGTAAAAACAGAAAATAAACTGGGGTTTTTTTGTTGGGTTTTTTTTGGGTATGACCAGAAGATAATCAAGATTTAGTTTGACCGCTGAGGCGCGATCCCAAAATAACAGGATGCTTTTCTTGAAAGCCAGGGGTAGTGGCAAGTTTATGAAAGTAATTTTTGAAATTTGACTTCAGAATAAAGAATGAGTGTCCCAGTCATGCTCCTCATTGAAAATGAGCGGCTTCCTTTCCTTTCCTATTGGAAAAGTCCTCACGTCCCTGGTGCTGGGTGGGAGTGGAGGCTGAAGGCATCAGGGGCTCCATCCCATCAGCTCCAGAATTGTGGATAATTTGAGAGGGGAGAGTCTGTACCTAAACAAGAGTAGCAAGGAAATTACTGCTGTTGGATTTAGAAATTGGATTTGAAAAGCCAAGGAGAAGGAATCCTAAGGAAAAAGCAGATTTCCCTGTAGGTTATCCCAAAACCAGCAGAAATGTCTGACTTTGCCATCCTGCCACGTGCACATGGTACCTGCTGGGTTCCAAAGGTTTCTGCTGCACATCCAAAGGGATTCCCAGGCAGGAGTGGGGGTGGAGAACAAGGCATGAAATTGCACCAGGGGAGGTTCATTGCCATAAAACCCCGCCGAATCCAAGGCTTGAACAGAATCCTAAAAACTCCTGGATTTGTCCATACACACAGAATAGCATGGAACTAATTATATTGGAAAAGCCCTTTAAGATCATCAATAATTTCTTAATAAATACCAGCCAGGTTAAGGGGGAAAAAAACCAAACCACACCAAAAACAAACCCAACCAGCCAAAACCAAACAAACAAACAAAGCAAGCAAACAAAAAAAATCCCAAACCCAAAAACATTTGGAAGGGTTAAGTTCTCCCTTTGCCTCTCCCTGCCCTATTTCAGAGCACAAAGCAAACCCTGTTAAAGCTGGGGAAGAAAGATCCCCTGGAAGCAGCTCTGTCATCTGCCAGATGATTTGTGGCTTCCTCCAGGACATCTGGGATTGGCCATGGAGAGAGACAGGCCACAGTGACTCACTGGCCTGAGAGGACAAGAAAACATTGTCCTCCCTCCTTTTTCTGCTCCGAAGAGGCTGGGTCATATTTGGATAAACTTGAGTCAGCTGCCCAAATTGTGCAGTGATATCTCCTCTCTGAGAGGCATCGATGGGATGTGTGGGGTGGCAGCAGCGGAGGTGGCAGCAGTGCTGGTGGCTGAAGCACCTGAGATCCCACAGAGGGCTCCAGGCCGTGGGTGCCTTGCCTTGCCTTGCAGTCTGGTGTTTGTAAAGGAGGGCAGGATCCTCTCTTGAAAAGAAAAAATGCAAATTGTTACAGGCTGAATTACTATGATTTTGAAATGAAGGGGCTCTCAGGCAAAGATATGGGAATAACAGTTCTTTACTAGGAATAAAAAAATAAATAAAGATTAAAATAAGAATGCAGCAATACAAACCAACCCTGCCAGAGTCACACTATGCCCTGTCCCCTGTGTGTCAGGGGTGTCACAGCCCCATCCCATGGGGGCTCAGCCCTCCTGCAGTGCCAGCTGTGGCTCTGCTGCAGCAGGGATCCTGCACAAGGGGGGAGTTTTCCTCTGCAGCTCCAGGGCTGCTGCAGATGGGCCTGGGCTCCCTCTGGCAGTGCAGGGCAGCAGAAAGCTGCTCCTCTGGCAATGCAGGGGGCAAAGGCTGCTGTGCTGTGCCAGGCTCAGATTGGATCCAGGTAGGAATGCTTGGCTCCTGCCCTGGGCGCAGCATCTCCCCATGGAATGCTGGAATTGGATCAGCCCTGCAGGGACACTCCCTGGCCATGGACAGCAGAGATCTCCTGGAGGGAGGATTGGCTGTGGGAGAGAGAAAGAGAAAACTGCCCCATGAACAGCAGAGAGCTGCCCCAGCTCTGACTGATGGGGACAGAACACACAGCCCCAGCCCCATCCTGCATTTCCAGCCCAGGGCAGTTGGTGAAGCCTTGCACACACCAGAATATCCTCAGGGGAACTGAAATCAAGGCATGCCCCTCCTGCCAATGGAAGGAGTAGGAATTACACAGATTCCCAATGACTTTTCCAAAATAAATGTCTTTTTTTTTAACACTGGGATCCCAGCCAGAGCCTAGCTTTACAAACAATTTAAGTTTAATAATAAAACTAAATGGTTTGGTCCAGTAAAACTAATTTTAGTCCAAAACATTTAATTTTCTATAAAGATTTATTCAAAGTATTGAAATAGAAGAAAGAAAAGGTCATAGAAGGACTGAGTGTGAGGCAGGGAAGGAGAGAGTGAGGGCAGCTCAGTTGGAAATTGAGTTTCCAGTTCATACTGGCTGTTGTCTGGAGGATTCCCCACTTCTGCTGTGAGTGAAACTGGGCAGTTTCACCTCGTGAAGATCTGTGAGAACACTTTCTCTGGCTTTGATCAATCTGGGAATTTCTGTTTCCAACCTGTAGTTTTTGTTTTGAGTTTCTGATTCCAGTGAACCCCCAAGCAGTCCAAGATGGGCTTGGGTTTTTTTTTTTTCATTTACCTCATGAATATTTTGTCTTGCAGGATGTTTTCTGTCATCTGCTTTCGTACTGAAGCTGTGATTTTGAAAGCCCAGAAGCTGCATTTAGGTTGGGTTTTGTCTGCAGGTTGAAAGGTTTATGTCTTACAAGTCTTTCTGAGAAAGCACTGGAAGGAAACCTGAAAACCGTCAGGTTTTATGAGATCTGCTATAAACATTTCAAGCTGCTGTATTTAGGGCAAGCCCTGCCACCCTCAGAAGCTCTGAGCCAGCCCTTCCAGTGGCTTTTTGTGGTGTTTAAAAGGGAAAGGAGAGCTTGGGAAATCCCTGGCAGGTTCAGGGTGAAGCACAGTGTGGGGCTGTGTGTCCTGTGTGACAAATGTCTGGGCCTTCAAAGCCACAGCAGCACCTGCAGCTCTCACAAGTTCGTTTTTTAGGATGGTTTAATGGAATTCATCTGTGCTGTGACAGCCTGACCTGGGCTCAGAGATCCACAGAATCCTGGAATTATCAGGGTGGGAAGAGATCTTCAGGATCACCCATTCCCACCATCAACAGCTTCACACCAAACCGTGACCCCAAGGGCCACATCCAGCCTCCTCCTGAGCATTCCCAGAGAATTCCCAGCCCTTCCAGTGGTTTTTTGTGGTGTTTAAAAGGGAAAGGAGAGCTTGGGAAATCCCTGGCAGGTTCAGGGTGAAGCACAGCGTGGGGCTGTGTGTCCTGTGTGACAAATGTCTGGGGCCTTCAAAGCCACAGCAGCACCTGCAGCTCTCACAAGTTTGTCTTTTAGGATGGTTTTATGGAATTCATCTGTGCTGTGACAGCCTGATTCATTGCCATAAAACCCCCAGAGATCCACAGAAACTTGGAATTAGCAGGATGGGAAGAGATCTTCAGGATCACCATCAACAGCTTTATCCCCAAACCATGACCCCAAGGGCCACATCCAGACTCTCCCTGAACATTCCCAGAGAATTCCCAGCTCTTCCAGTGTTTTTTTTGTGGTGTTTAAAAGGTAAAGGAGAGCTTGGGAAATCCCTGGCAGGTTCAGGGTGAAGCACAGCGTGGGGCTGTGTGTCCTGTGTGACAAATGTCTGGGGCCTTCAAAGCCACAGCAGCACCTGCAGCTCTCACAAGTTCGTTTTTTAGGATGGTTTTATGGAATTCATCTGTGCTGTGACAGCCTGATTCATTGCCATAAAAGCCCCAGAGATCCACAGAAACTTGGAATTAGCAGGATGGGAAGAGATCTTCAGGATCACCATCAACAGCTTCACCCCAAACCATGACCCCAAGGGCCACATCCAGACTCTCCCTGAACATTCCCAGAGAATTCCCAGCCCTTCCAGTGGTTTTTTGTGGTGTTTAAAAGGGAAAGGAGAGTTTGGGAAATCCTTGGCAGGTTCAGGGTGAGGCACAATGTGGGGCTGTGTGTCCTGTGTGACAAATGTCTGGGGCCTTCAAAGCCACAGCAGCACCTGCAGCTCTCACAAGTTCATTTTTTACTGGTTCATTTTTTCAGCTCTCAGAAGTTCAATTTTTTATGATGGTTTTATGGAATTCACCTGTGCTGTGACACAGCCAGACCTGGGATTCACCTGTGATTATCACCAGGATAATTCCAGGGCTCAGAGAACCACAGAATCCTGGAATTATCAGGGTGGGAAGAGATCTTCAGGATCACCCACTCCCACCATCAGCAGCTTTATCCCCAAACCACGACCCCAAGGGCCACATCCAGACTCTCCCTGAGCATTCCCAGAGAATTCCCAGCCCTCACATCCCTGCCCCTCCTGTCAGGAGTTGTGCAGAGCAGTGAGGTCCCCCCTGAGCCTCCTCTTCTCCAGACTGACCAGTTGGTGGCCACTTTGTCCCTGTCTGGGGGGGATCCAGGATTTTATCCCAGGAATTGGCTCTAGGACAGATTTTCTTCCTTCAAAGAAAGGGGAAGTGTGGCTGCAGGAATGGTTTCAAAGCAGTACTACCTTAAATCTGTCCTGGCTGGATAGAATCAGTAGTGACAGCCCTGAGGTTCATCTCCTGTCCTCACTCAGCACCACAGCAAATCCTGACACCTGCCAGGGGGGGCTGGATGGGGCTCCCCTCACATCCAGAAGGACATTGAGAGGCTGGAGAGTGTCCAGAGATAGGAAAAGGGTCTGGAAAACACATCCTGAGGGATGAGGGAGCAGCTGAGGGAGCTGGGGGGGCTCAGCCTGGAGAAAAGGAGGCTCAGGGAGGACCTCATTGCAGGAGGGGCAGTGAGGGAGGGTTGGTGAAAGTGAAAAAATGAGAGGAAATGGCCTCAAATGGCACCAGGGCAGGCTCAGGTTGGAGATTGGCACAGAAAATTTCCCTGGCAGAGTGGTCGGGCCTTGGGCTGAGCTGCCCAGGGAGGTTTGGAGTCCCTGGAATTGTCCAGAGGAGTCTGGATGTGGCCTTGGGGACAGGGATTGGGGTGATGCTGGTGGGGCTGGGGTGGCACTGGGTGATCCTGGAGGGTTTTTCCAGCCTTAATTCTGGGATTCTGAGAAGATCCAGCCTTCAGGGCAGCTTGGATCAGTCACAGCTCTCTGATGCTCAGCCTGGAGCAAAGGAGGCTCAGGGGGGACCTCAGTGCTCTGCACAGCTCCTGCCAGGAGGGGCAGGGAAAGGAGGAGAGGAAATGGCCTCAAATGGCACCAGGGCAGGCTCAGGGTTTTGAAACAGTTCTGGTGAAACTGAACAAAAAATCATCACCCAAATTCCTTTGGTGGATCTTTTCCTGGCTGTCCCCTGGATCTCTGTGAGATGGGAACATCTGAGAGTCTCTGTTCAGGTTTCTGTAGAGCTCTGGGACATTTTTGTCCCTCTCAGAGTGGTCAGGCCTTGGGCTGAACTGCCCAGGGAGGTTTGGAGTCCCTGGAATTGTCCCAGAGCAGTCTGGATGTGCCCTTGGGGACAGGGACAGGGATTGGGGTGATGCTGGTGGGGCTGGGGTGGCACTGGGTGATCCTGAGGGTCCCTTCCCACCCTGGTGATTTTGGGATTCACATCACCCAGAGAGGCCCCAGATCTGAGGGCAGAGCTCCACCCACCTCATGGGAAGGGCTTTGTATTTCAGAATTCAGTTACCAGATAATATCAGACTTCTGTAAAACACTTCTGGTTTTCAGGACCTCCACGTAAATGAGCTCTTGGGGCTCGTATGAGTCAGAGGGAATAGAATTCATATCTGGAAGATAACTCCAGTTCAGACTCCATGAACAGAATTTTCAACTAAAAGAGAGAGGTTTTGATTAAATATTAGGGAGGAATCCTTGGAATGAAATTCCTGGAGAAGCTGTGGCTGCCCCTGGATCCCTGGAAGTGTCCAAGGCCAGGACTTGGATCCACCTGGGACAGTGGAAGGTGTCCCTGCCCATGGAGGGGTGGAACAAGATGATCTTTAAGGTCCTTCCAACCCAAACCTTTCTGAGTCTGTATTTGTGAGCGTTGGTGAATCACTTGCTGCATAATGTGGTGGTTTCATTGCTCCAAACCCTGTGCAAGAAATTTAGTTACAACTTTTTCCATCCTTTTGGCCACCTCTGAGAGGAAAAGGAGCCCTCAGCCTGCAGAGTTTTCTCTTTATCAAACCTGTAAAAGTGAAAATGGACAGGGCTGAACACCCACACATTTTTCACGCCAAAAAAACTTTGCACACTGAAACAAAGAGTCAGGTCTCTTATAGGAACATGAGCTTCTTCTGGCTGTCCCTTACTGGAGAAAATGATTGAATTTTCTAAATGAAGCAGGGTTTCATATACAGCGTGCCTGGAAATGAAATGTGAATGACTTGTCAAGGTTAAAAACCAGAGACAGGATAAACTTTTGGGCTTTAAAAGTGATGAACCGTTCAGATTTTGGAGTAACAATCAGAACTTTTAATGCTGGGATGGTTTTGTTTTCCTCTAATGGGGATGGCAATGGAAATAGTCATTTTTGTCAGCAGTTCCCCAGGGAATGGGCACAGCCTGAGCCTGCCAGAGCTCCAGGATGGTTTGGAAAGCACTGCCAGGGATGCCCAGGGTGGGATTGCTGGGGGGTCAGGAACTGGATTTGGATAATCCTTGTGGATCCCTAAGGATAATCCATGGTTTTAGAAATCCCAATTGGGATAACAAGACATTACCAACGTGAAGAGGGATTTAGGGCTCCCCTGTGGGGTGAATTTGTGTCATTAAACTGATTTCTAGGCAAGCAAAGATGATGAAGAGTCACATTTTACTGGGGCAATTAAGGCAACCCAGTCTTTTGTGTACATGGAACCTGATCCAAGAGTCAGGGAAACCACTGGAAGGACCTGGCTGATGGCTTTGGGCGCTGGATGAGACCTGGGATGACTCTTGTGCTGCAGAAAAAGGTGTGGCACCCATGGCCCAGGCCAGCAGTTCCTCTTCAAACAGCTGCTTCTGGCTTTGGAGGAGAATTGTGGAATTATGGAATGGGTTGGGTTGGAAGGGACATTAAAACTCATCCCATCCCACCCCTGCCATGGCAGGGACACCTCCCACTGTCCCAGGCTGCTCCAGCCCCAGTGTCCAACCTGGCCTTGGGCACTGCCAGGGATCCAGGGGCAGCCCCAGCTGCTCTGGGAATTCCATCCCAGCCCCTCATTTCCACCACAGGGAACAATTCCTTCCTAATATCCAACAGAAGCCTTCCTTCTGGCACTGGCAGCCATTCCCTGGGTGCTGTCCCTGCATCCCCTGGCAATTGTCTCTCTCCAGCTTTCCTGGGGCTCCTTCAGGCCCTGCAAGGCCACCCTGAGCTCAGCCCAAAGCTTCTCCTGTGCAGGTGAACAATGCCAGCTGTGCCAGCCTTTCCTGCCAGCAGAGCTGCTCCATCCCTCTGCTCATCCTGGAGCCTCCTCTGGTTTGCTCCAGCAGCTCAATCCTGCCCCGTTTTGCTCCATTCTCAGGATGTGCTGAATAAAAAACGCCTCTGTGGGAGCCAGAGGTCCCAATTCCAGCTGCCCACCGGGGGCTTGGCTCATTTTTCCAGGTTTATTTGGAAATCCCCCTCCCAACCCTTCCCTCCTGTGGCCGCTCCAAGTTTTGGGCACATCCGTGTCCCACGTGGAGAGGACAAAAGCAGCTCCGGGGGCTTTGGGGTGTTCCTGCTTTGATGAAACCACCCCAGCTGGAGATCAAAAGCACTTTTTAAACAGAAGCAGTTGGAGGTTTTCCATCTGCTCAGCTCCTTTTCAGCCTTTGCTAAAGCCCATTCCAGGCAGAGGGAGCCGGAGAGGCTCCAGATCCCATTGTCTGAGGGGATCAGGTGTGGGACCAGGCTGGACACAAGGTCAACCTCTGGAGCTTCAGGTTTATAAAGAATCCTACACAGATCTTTTGTGATTTAACAGAAATTTGTGACCAGATTTCTACTCATTTCCAAGGAAAATCTTTTCCCTGTCCCTTAACTTGTTTTCTGGCTGAAGTCCCTCACTGGTTAAGGTGAAGAACTTGAATATTTTAAAGCATTGCTGGACTTTTTTAGTGATTTTTTTGGTTTGTTTATTTTTTCTGCAGAAAATTAAGGCCTCTCTTATTTGAAACCGCAGTTCAAAGAGGAATGAGAAATTAAATAAATAACCTGTAGAAAAACATGAGCTGTCCTATTTTAGGATGTCATTACCTGCAGCAAAGTTTCTCTCACTTCTTTCTCCTCGGTGAGAAAACAAACTACCTCGTGATTGAGGTCTGCAGGAAATGCTGCTCTTTGCAACGTTTGCACCAACCAATTCACCCAAACTTTTCTAGCACATGACTTAGGTTGCAAATTTTGCTGCTGGTTTGCATTTCTGCAGCTGAAGACCAACCTGCTTTGAGTTACCATAAAACAAAAGCAAAAAAATAAAATTACTGAGTGGATTAAAGATTTGCCTGGAAAAAAGAATAAATTTAAAATACTTTTTTACCAGAATTCAGTGCAGAAAAGAAGGTGAGAAAGGAAGGGGAAGAAGTTTTTCATTGTGATTTAACCCTTGAGTAGCAAAGCCACTTTTCCTCTGCTGACCTCTGTGTCCACTGGGGGCTGCATTTTCCAGCTGGAATGGGGAATACTCCTGACCAGCAGGAGCTGCCAGGATTTCAGGGAATGGTTGGGTGATGGAAATGTGAGGCCCAGCTGCTGATATTTGAGACACAGGTGTTTGGAGCTGCCTAAAATAAAGGAATAGAGAAAACTCCCCCAGGTTGTGCTCCCAGAATAATCCACTGGCATTTTTCCAGGTTTTTTTGTTGATGGTTTTTGGGGTTTTTTGGTTTGTTTTTTTTTTTGGAAGCTCAGTGTTTGAAGTCAATCCCCCATTGTTCATCCTCCTGGGTTATTGAATTGTTGTCCTTTCCTTCACTGGGGCCTTCTCACTTTGCTTGGGGTTGGATGGATGCAGGTGGCCCAAAGAAATCCTGGTTCTGTGCCTGGCACCTGGAATTCCTCTCTTTGATCCTGATTCCTGGAGCATTTTAGGAAGTCAGAAAGGGATCCTGGAGTCATGGATTGTTTTGGGTTGGGAGGGACATCAAAAACCATCTCACTTCAGCCACTTCCCACTCAGAGCTTCCCACTGTCCCACATTGCTCCAAGTCCCATCCAGCCTGGCCTTGGACACCTCCAGGGATGGGAAACCCACAAACTCTCTGGGATGGAAGGATTGGCTTCTCCTGGAGCTGCTGTGCACTCCTCCTCTTTAATTTCTGATTTTACCCAGAGTCCTGCATCAACAAGTGCTGAACACACCTCCAAAGATCCTGATTTTTTCCCAAAATCTCAAGTTCAGGACTCTGTGCATAGATCCCACTGGATCAACAGCTTCCTGTGGGATCTTGATTTCTTAATTTCCTTTTTCCAGGCTCTCCTAGAAGTTTCTTGCATCAGCCTGGGCCTGTTAATTTTGGTAGTGCAGTGACATCAACATTAATTTTGGCAACGCAGAACTCGAAAGTGGCGTGTGCTGGGCGTGGGAGGGAGAAAATGGCAGGGAAAAAGAGAATTATTTCTAAACTGGTTTCTTTTCTGCTGCTTTTTCGCTTGAATAGATGTGAAACTCGAGAGGCAGCTTGTGTCAGAGTTCTGATGCAAGTGGTGATCTGGTAGATAAAAAGTGGGGAGGCTGTTGAGCCAAAGGCTTGGTTGGAGTCAAGATCAGAGCAGGGCAGCAGTTGTGCCTCCTGTGAGGGGAATTGCTGGGCTCAGGCCCTGCCCGTGGCTCTGGGGCCATTGCTGGGCCTGGAGCAGAGCCTGGGCCTGCTCTGACCTCTGCACACAGGGACAGACACAGGGACAGACACAGGGACAGACAGGGACAGACGGGGACAGACACAGGGACACACAGGGACAGACACAGGGACAGCCAGGGCTGAGGCCCCTCACAACTGGGCCTCCTCTCCAGGCTGTCCAGCTCCATCTGGTGCCTTGTGCAGGCTGACCCAGAGCAGAGGCTGGGCAGAGCTACAGAATCAAGCAGGGATTTATTCAAAGCCTCTCCTCCATGGATGCACCTTGGGCAGCACCAGAGCCCAGCCAGGGCTGCACCCAAGATGAACCAAAATGGCCCCAAAATGCACGGCCGGGCACGGGGTCTCTCCCTGGGATCAGTTCTGCTCCATTTGCACCTTGCAGTTCATTGTCCCATTCCAGCTTTAGCCCAGGCACTCCCACCCTGCTTGTTTTTCTCTCTGCAGCCCACGGGGTTTGTGCTCCTGGGCTGAGATTGGGATCATTTGTCCTTGGTGCCCAGCTGGAGCAGGAATTGTTTTGTCTCCCTGCTCTGTGCACAGAGCTCACCATCCCATAATGTGAACCCAGACCCACACACTAAAGCAGCACAGAACCTGAAAAATAGAAAAGCTCAAACCTGAGGCATCACAGCTCCCTCAGCCTTTCCTGGGCACGGAGCTGCTCCAGGCCCTTGCTCAGCTCCAGGAGCTCCTGGCCCTGCTGTGCTGAGGAGCCAGAGCTGGGCACAGCAGCCAGAGGTGCCCCCAGGGCTGGGCACTCCCTGACCTGGTGATGTTTTGAGGGAAATGTTGGAGAAGCACCTGGGATGGAGATGGATTGATTGGCTTGAACACTGCAGGCAATTACTCCATGCGTATTAATTCCATGAAATCCAGATGTTGTTAATGGGGGCCTTCCCTGCAGCCTGTGCACGGTGGTGAAAGCCTCTCTTGCTTCTCATGAGATTTTGTCATTCTTTTTCTAGCTAAGCCTTGCTTTAGTGGGAGGTTCCAAAAAGCTTTCATTGAAAATGTGCAAAGCCACTAAAAGGCTTCTCCTTGGAGGGTAAAATTTCAGATGGAAGCATCACCTGAATTCAAGCCAAGCCTGGTTTGGTGCAATTAAAAACGAGCAGGTGCTGTCCTGGGCAGACCCAGATTTCCATCAGACGTGGATGTGCTTCATGCCTGAGGCCTCTAAAACCCGAGAGGGATTGAATCTGATGGAAGGTTTTTCCCTTCTCCAGGAATCTAAAACCTCCCTCAGGCTCCCTTCAGCTGGGAGGGAGCTCTGACAGAGCCTCTCAGCCACGGTTCATGAAAGCCAAAGGAACTTCAGCCCACTTCTGCTCTATCAACTTTAGTAAAGTTGGCCCACAAACCACAAGAGCTGGGGGAGGGCCAGAGACAACGAGGAGAGATCACACAGGCTCTGCCTCCACAAAAGCAGCCTGAGAGAGGAGTCTGCAGCTCAGTTTGGCCCCAGTGGCACCCAAAGTTAGTCAAATCCATCCTGGAAAGCTTAAATTACTCTGAGAATAGGATATTCCTCGTCTTCATGGATGAAGAATCAGGGAGGAATGATCAGATTGTAAGTTCAGCAGTTCTGAGAACCTCAACTTTACAACTATCTCCCAAAAGATCTCGTGTTTACCTCAAAATTCAGATTGAATCAAGCTGATGTTTTCATCAGAAATTTCCTGAGCACCACACATTATTTCAGGGCTCTAATGTCGTACCTCTCCAGCTGCAATCCAGCTCAAATTAAAACCACAAAGAAAATCTAGGGGAAAAAGCCTTTTCCAGTTACTTTTGAGCAGCAGGAGAACTTGAAAATGCCAAGAACTGTTTCTGGACATCAAATTGGGTCCCTTCCAACTCAGGATATTCTTGATAGACTCCCTAAAATCCTCCCAGGCTCCAGCAGAGCTGGAGGCTGTTGTGGCACACAAAGAATTCATTCATGCATTTTAAATGATTTCTTCTTTTTAATATTTTTTTCTTGCAGAAAGGAACTGAAAATCAAAACTTTATTTTTTTAAAAAAAAGTTAATTCCAGAGCTACTTTTTTCCCCCTGCTCTCCCTGGTGTTGATCTGGCTCTGGGAAGTTCCAGAAGCACTTGCAGGGTGCAAAGCCAAAGCTGCCGTTGGAAAAGGCTCCACCTCTGGCACAGGGAATAACCTTTGCCCAGGGAATTATCAGAGCTTGGTTGGGTTTTTTCCCCATATCTCACTGCTGGGTAAATTTCCAGGCTGGTGCCTCGCTGGTTGGCAGGGCAGGTTTCTCTGTAGGACAGCCCAGTGTGACCCTGGAGAGCAGAACCTGCTCCTTGAGGAGCCTGAGCTGCAAAATCTGGGGAATGGTGTGAGGATCCATGGGCTGGGAGGACAGAATGCCAGAACCCCAAAATCCCTGAGGCTGGAAGAGACCTCTGAGACCACCCAATCCCAGCTGTGCCCCCAGCCCAGAGCTCTGAGTGCCACCTCCAGGCCTTCCTTGGACACCTCCAGTTGCTCCTTTGGCTTTTTAGAAGCATTTCCATTAATTCAGCCCTCACTCCAGCAAAGGGAGGGAGAAAATGGCAGGGGAAAAGAGAATCATTTCTAAACTGGTTTCTTTGCTGTTACTTTTTCACTTGAATAGATGTGAAACTTGAGAGGCAGCTTGTGTCAGAGTTCTGATGCAAGTGGACTGCAGGACAAAGAAATCATGGAAATCTTCATGGAATCATGGAATAGTTGGGGTTGGGAGGGACTTTTAAGGCCATTTCATTCCTACCCCTTGCCACTGGCTCCCAAAGGTTTCTCCTTGGACAATGCTCTGTTGCCTTGGACAATTCCAGGGATGGATTCCTCCATTTTTATGTGCACGCAGAGACGTTCCCTTGCTGTTTCAGCGTAGCATAACCCTTTCCTCAACCACAAATCCGAGGTGGAATCATAAAAATGGAGCAAAGTGAGAGCTCAGCCTCCCAACCGAGCCCCACCGGGACGCGGTTTTAGTTCCTCCCAGCAGGAAGGAGCTCGGCTCACACCTGCACCCACTTTTCCTCCGGGAAAAACCCCCAGAGGCTCCAAGCTGGCACCAAGCACCCCAAAACAGCCCTGTCCCCGGAGTCCTGAGCCAGCTGCTGGCCTCTTTGGGGCATCCTGTTTGTAGGAAAACAAGTGACAGTTGCAGGAGGGTTGCGAGAGCGAGCAAACCGCAGCCCCTGCCTGGCGCTGATAAGGGCCCTGCGCTGCTCTTGCAGCAGTTCCGTCCCCGCTCCCCCCGGGGCCTTCCTGTCCCCGAGCTCTGCCCGGCTTCTTTTCAGTTATTTTGGTTTCTCAGAAGGGACAGGAGCTCTGCAGCTCGCAGGGAACGAGGGTTTGCAGCCTCCTGTGGGGCTGGAGCGGGGAAGGAGGAGGGTGGGAAGAAGTGGATTTGAAAGCACGGACCCGTCGCGGTTTTTTGGGGTTTGGGGAGTTTGCAGCCACCTGGCAGCCTGATGTCCCCCCGAAGAGCTTCGTTGGGCTGATCTGATCCACGCTCAGAGCAGTTCTGGAGGGGATCAGAGCTGGTGACACAGCCCAGAAGCATTTCTGGGCTCAGGAGCCATCAGTGGGACAAAGATCTGTGTTTGTGTCTCAGGGCGATGCAGACTTTGAGATGTCACAACTCAACGGAAAGGATGAAAAAAAACGAACTTAAAATGCACCAGGGGAGGTTCTGAAAGGAGATTTGAGGGTTTTTTCCCCCACAGGAGCAGTCAGGAAATGGAATAATTGCCCATGGTGGGGTCGCTGTCCCTGGGAGTGTTCAGGAGTGTGGAGGTGGCCCTTGGGGACAGGGTTTGGGGTGGTGCTGGTGGCACTGGATGATCCTGGAGGGCTCTTCCCACCTGGGTGATTCTGGGATGCAGCTGCCACAGAGCAGGGTCAGTGTTTGCAGACAGAAAAAGATGTGAGGGGGGGTGAAGCTGTAAAACCAAATGTCATTGCTCCTGCTTAAAAAGAAACCCAAAAGCTCTGTGATCTCCAGGAAAGATTTCCCTCACTCCTCTGAACGAGAGCTCTTTTCTTATCAGCATCAAATCATTTCTTCCCTCCAGCACACATTACTTTTGCCATGAGAGCTGTGAAGCTCCCACTGTGTAAATTTCTGGAGGAGCTGGAATGATTTTTCTCCTCATGAATTGCCTCTGCCTGTTCAGGTTAAATCCAGGTCTTCAGATTCATGGGATGCTTTGGGGTGGAAGAGATTTTTGGCATCATCCCATCCTTAAAAAGCTGCCATGGCAGGAACATCTCCCACTGTCCCAGGCTGCTCCAACCTGGCCTTGGGATCCAGGGATGGAATTCCATCCCAGCCCTGCCCACCCTGCCAGGGAACAATTCCTCATTGCCAAGATCCCATCCAGCCCTGCCCTCTGGCACTGGCAGCCATTCCCTGGGTGCTGTCCCTGCATCCCCTGGCAATTGTCTCTCTCCATATTTCTTGTCAGCTCCTTCAGGTCCTGGAATTATGTCTCTTTTTAACAAAACTCTGAGATATTTTTTAATAATTTATATCTGAAAAAAAAAATCCCAAATCCCTCCTTCCCTGGTAGGAGGTAAGGAGGTTGCAGAGACAATAATATTTATTTAAGTAGCTCTAAAAAGCCCCAGATCAGAATTTATCCCCTTTAATCCAGTAAAAATCAGAATTTGTCCCTTTTAATCCAGTAACACCTGCTCAAGGACATCCAATATCCCCCTTTTTGTTGGAATCCACACCCAAAAGGAGGTGTGGGGTGCAGGGCTCCTGTTACAGCCAGCTGCTCCCTGCAATCCTCGGGTTTCCAAGGAAAAAGGGAGCAGGTCACTGCTGTGCTCTCCAGGGACTTCATTTCAAAGCTGGGCTGGTCAGGTTTTCTTCAAACTGGGAACTTGAGATGGGATTTTGGGGCAGGAATTGTTCCCTGGCAGGGTGGGCAGGGCTGGGATGGAATTCCCATCCCTGGATCCCTGGCAGTGCCCAAGGCCAGGCTGGACACTGGGGACAGTGGGAGGTGTCCCTGCCATGGCAGGGGTGGCTCTGGGTGATCCTTAAAATCCCTTCCAGCAGCAGTCACCCCATGATTCCATGATTCCCTGAGTCCATGATTCCAATTTTTACCACTAAATTACCTTCATTACTCTTCTTTCTAAACGAAGTTTCTTCCTAAAAACACAGTTGAGTGTTCTCATTTTTCACATTTATAGGAAAACAGCATTATTTTGGAAAAACATCCCTGAATATATCCTACAAAATAAACAGTGGGACAATCATTATAACATCAAGAGAATCATATCAGGGTGCCTAAATCCTAAAAAAAAAGAGGGAAAATCCTGCTCGGTTTGATGCCACTCGTGAGCAACCCCACTGACCCCAGAGGCAGCGAGGAGTGGTGGCACCTGCAGTGGGAAAGCCGGGGTGGGACTCTGGGATTTGCCACATTAGGAGAGAACAAAAAGGGGAAAAATTAGGAGAGAAGAAAAGGGAAAAATTATTTTTGTTTTATTTTTCTTTTATTATTTTTTTAATTTTATTTTTATTTTATTATTATTTTCATTTTTCATTTTAATTTTTATGTTCATTTTCATTTCTGTTTTTATCAGCAACCTCATTATTATCATCTTTATTATCATAATTATCATTATTATCACTATTATTACTATTACTATGATTATTTATTTGTTAATTAATTAATAAAAAATCAAGACCCTCAGAATACAGAATCAGAGGAACAACCACTCCAGCCAAAATTCTTTCTGCTCCCAAGTCTTCTCCCTGAAACCTGCAGGGACTGAAGGAAAAACTCAGCAGAGTTTTGCTTCCCCTGCCTTGGAAAAGGAATTTTTCTGCCATAAAGTTGGAGATTTTGGGGTATTCCCAGCTGATTTTAACTTAAATTATTCATTTTGGGGGGAAATATGAACTCCTGGTAATGCTCAGGATTTCCATGGGGGGTTTATAGAGGTATACAATATATAATATAATATAATATAATATAATATAATATAATATAATATAATATAATATAATATAATATAATATAATGTCTATAATGTATAAAATATAAAAAATAAATTATAAACTATATCTTATATAAATAATTTAAAATACGAAATATAAAATATAAAAATAATAATAATTTATTATATTTTCTATTTTATAATTTATATTATAAATGATACTATAAATATCATAATATAATAATTATTAAAATGAAATACAAAATATAAATATATTAATATAAAATTAATATAAAATATAAAATAAAATAATATAAATTATAAAACATAAAGTATAAATATTATAATCTAATAATCATCATAGATATTCTACCTTATATTTTAAAATATAAATTATGAAGTAAAATTTAAATATTATCATATAATAATTGTTAAAATAACAGAAATTATAAAAATAAATTATCATACAAATATTATAGTTTAATAATTATAATATAAATTTTATATTTTTTTACTTTATATAAAATCCTGATGCTCAGGATTTCCATAGGGAGTTTATAGAAGTAGATAATATATAATTCAATATCTATAATCTATACTCTATAAAATATAAATATTATAATATAATCATAATAGACATTATATTTTAAAATATAAATTATAAAGTACAATTTATAATATATTATTATATTATAATAATTATTAAAATAATAGAAATTATAAAAATAAATTATAATACAAATATTACAATATAATTACAATATATATTTTACATTTTCTACTTTATATAATATCCTGATGCTCCGGATTTCCATGGGGAGTTTAGAGAAGTAGATAATATATAATTTAATATCTATTATCTGTAAAATATAAAAAATAAAGTAAAAAATATAAATTATAAAATATAAAAAATAAATTTTATAGTATAATAATCATAATCGATATTCTACATTATCTTTTAAAATAGAAATTATAAAATATAAAGTATAATAGAAATATTATAAAATAATTATTAAAATAGTATAAAGTATAAATATATATTCTACTACAAATATTGTAGTAGAATAATTATATTTTATATTTTAAATTTTATATTTTATATATATTTAATTACACATATCAATTTCATCAGCCCTGTCTAATTTCTTGACGTATTTCTGGTTTTATCCCTCACACAAATTGAAGAGGGCTTGGATGGCTGCACCCTCTTTGGAATCTTTTGGGATTTTTATGCTGTGCAAAGGGAAAAAAAGGAATCCATTTGTTTAGGGAAAAACATTCCTTTTTAGAGCCTGCTTAGAAATGGAAATGGCCTAAAAAATGGAATTTTAAGGATGCCAAAATCTCTTTACCTTTGAATAAACCTGGGAATGACTGCAAAAATATCCTGAATTTCTCCATTCAGAGTTTTTCTTCTGTGTCTTTATTCCTTATGTTATTTAAAAGATAAATACAGACCCCCTGTGATGCTCAGGATTTCCATGGGGGGGTTGGAACTGAGGATTTGGGGTTTGGAAGTTAGGATTTGGGGTTTGGAAATGGGGATTTGGGGTTTGGAAGTTAGGAATTGGGGTTTGGAAATGAGGATTTAGGGTTAAGAAATGAGGATTTGGGGTTTGGAAGTTAGGATTTGGGGTTTGGAAATGAGGATTTGGGGTTTGGAAATGAGGGTTTGGGGTTAAGAAATGAGGATTTGGGGTTTGGAAATGAGGATTTGGGGTTAAGAAATGGGGATTTGAGGTAAGGAAGTGAGGGTTTATGGTTAGGAAATGAGGATTTGGGGTTTGGACGTTAGGATTTGGGGTTTGGAAATGAGGATTTAGGGTTAAGAAATGAGGATTTGGGGTTTGGAAATGAGGATTTGGGGTTTGGAAATGAGGATTTGGGGTTTGGAAATGAGGATTTGAGGTAAGGAAGTGAGGATTTAGGGTTAGGAAATGAGGATTTAGGGTTAGGAAATGAGGATTTGGGGTTTGGAAATGAGGATTCAGGGTTTGGAACTGAGAATTTGGGGTTTGCAACCGAGGGCTGATGAGCTGAAAAGAGTGTCAAGAAATTATGGAATCCCAAAATGTGCTCAGGAAGTGGAAGTGGAAGTGGAAGGGATCTTAAAGCTCATCCCACTCCATGGCAGGGACAATTTTCCCTGTCCCAGAGAGGAGCTCTGGGACAAACCTGGAGTTGGAGTTGGGATTTCCAAGGATTCCCTTATTCCTGTGGGAGGGAATTCACTCCTTTCTGCCAGGATGCTTCCAGTTAGGAATTGAGGATTTTGGGTTTGGAAATGAGGATTTAGGGTTTGTAACTGAAGATTTAGGGTTAGGAGATGAGGGCTGATGAGCTGAAAAAGAGTGTCAAGAAATAATGGAATCCCAAAATGTGCTCAGGAAGTGGAAGGGATTTTAAAGCTCATCCCACTCCATGGCAGGGACAATTTTGCTCCTGAATCTGGAACTGGAGTTGAACATGGAGCCCAACATCAAACTGATTTAAACTCAAGATTTGTAATATTGGGATGTCCATTTCTCATCCATAGTTTTTGATAGGGTGGGGAGAAAAAAATCCTAAATTAAAGTTTAACACAGAGCCAATTATCCAACTGGGTAAAACACAAGATTCAAATTTTCAAGCTGTGCCAGTGACAATTTGCCCTGTCCCAGGCTGCTCCAAACCCCAGTGTCCAACCTGGCCTTGGGCACTGCCAGGGATCCAGGGGCAGCCCCAGCTGTTCTGGGCACCCTGTTCAATATTTTTTCACCAAAAACAAAGAAAAAATAAAGCTTGGCCTTGAATGAAACTTTCAGCAGGATCTCGAATTTCCCTTCATATTTTCAGTCACACAAAGCACTGCCAGGCCCCAGGTGCTGGTGGCAGAGCAGGGGATGATCCAGAGTCCATCCTCTGGAGGCCCCGGCTAAAAACTCCTTCTCAAAACCCAAAAAATGCTTTTTTGTAAAGGCTGACTCAAAGCCTGGATGACTCCTGCCCTGTCAGGAGCTCAGTAATTCACGCTTGTGTCTGTGTTTGCTTTTCTAGCCAGCAGCTGAGGTGTGGGCAGCGTTCTGCACATGTGAGAGGAGCCAGAAACAAAAGAACCCTTGCTAATTATCAGGTTGCTGTGTTTTGAAAAGCCTGCAGTGGATGTTTTTCCTCTTGGCCTCGTGGTGTTTTCATAGAGTTGGAAACTCTAGAGGAGCCCCTGAGGGAGCTGGGGCTGCTCAGCCTGGAGAAAAGGAGACTCAGGGCTGCCCCCATCACTCTGCACAGCTCCTGAAAGGGGCCTGTGCTCAGCTGGGGCTGGGCTCTTTCTGCAGCAGCACTGACACAGCCAGAGCACACAGCCTCCAGCTGCACCAAGGGAAATCCAGGTTGGAGAGCAGGGAAAAGGTTTTTCCAGCAAGGCTGAGAAAGTTCTGGAAATACTGCCCGGGGAGGTGGTGGAGTCCCCATCCCTGGGTGTGTTTAACAAAGCCTGGATGTGGCACTGGGGGCCAGGGTTCAGTTGAGCTCTTGGGGCTGGGCTGGACTCCATGGTCTGGAAGGTCTCTTCCAACCCAGTGATTCTGGGAATTCTGGAAATTCTGTGTGCAGGGATCCAGCAGGGAGAGTTTCCTACTCTGCCTTCCTGATCCCTTTGTCCTGGGCAGTCCTAAGTAACTCAGGCTCTGCTGCTTCCAATCCGTCCCTTGGGAGACAGGGAGAGCATGTCCTGGGAAAATGATGGGATGTGAGCTGGCCAAGGGAGGGACTGTCCTGCTCTGCCTGCCTCACCTCCAGTCCTGGGGGAGTCTGGAGCACCACAATAAAAAAAAAATTAAACTATTGGAGAACATCCAAAGGAAGGACAAAAAGATGGGGAAGAGCCTGGAGGGGAGGAGGAACAGCTGAGGGTGCTTGGAATGTCCGGCTGGAGAAGAGGAGAGTGAGGGGGGACTCATCAGGGGCTGCAGCTCCAGCCCTGATCTCTGCTGCTGGAACAGGGACAGGATCCTGGCTGGAGCGGGGCCTGGAGGGGTTTGGGTTGGATTTCAGGGCAAGGTTCCTGCCCAGAGGGTGCTGGCACTGCCCAGGCTGCCCAGGGAATGGGCACGGCCCCGAGGCTGCCACAGCTCCAGGAGCTGCCAGGGATGCCCAGGCTGGGCTGGGTGGGCTCTGGGCAGGGCCAGAATTCCATGATCCTTTTGGATCTCCTCCTGTGCAGTCTGGACTTCTTTTCACCAGGATCGGGATTAAATGTGTGAGAGGGTATTTCTTGTTGGGACTCAGGTGTTTATCAGTTCTTATCTCTGTCACAGTCTCACACACCCTGAGTTCTGCAGCACTTCACTCCAACAAACTAAAAATGGAGCCCTGTCTCTCTCTACAAGGATAAACTGTCCAATTAAGAAATGACACCTCAATTATTTTCACTTTTAACCCAATACCCAACCACCCATGCCTGCAATGGGGATTATTTTATCCAATGCCACAAAACCACCCAAACCCATGGAGAAGGAGAAGGAGGTGAAGAAGGAGCAGCCTCCACCCTAAAACCTCCATCTTGCTTTCTATCTATTCCTGTATTCTAAACCCTTCAACTCTGAGTTTCCCACCCTGTGATCTCACACACTTCTGTTCAAACTCCACCCCTTTAATCTCAGTTTTATTCTTGAATTTTGGAAGCTTCTCCATGGCCTCAGGTCAATGCAGTGTTCTCTTGGGGGTCAGTGCCTGGCAGCACAGAAAGTTTAAAATCCTCATTAACCAGGGTTCCAACATCTCCCCACTCAGGCTGAAATATTTTAGAAGATGTAGTTTAAATAGAAGTGTGTAATATCACATCATAAAAAGCTTAGAGTTTGAATTTTTAGAATACAGCAATATACATATAAAACAAAATGAAAATGTTAAAACAGAAATTAGTCCTCCTTCTTCACCTTCTTCTTCATAAGTTTGAATAATACTGTGTAATTAGATTTAAAAAATCCACATACAAGCCACGAGTAGTTCGTTATTAAGTTAAAAGCAAAAATAATTTAGGGATCATTTCTTAATTAAAAAGTTTTATATAGTTTCATAAACTGTGAGTTTTATAGTACTTCAGCAAATTAAAAATAGAGTTGGATTTCTTTCTCTATAAGGCTTTTTAAGGATAAACTGTTTAATTAAGAAATGATACTTAAATTATTTTTACTTTTAGCATAATAATTAACTACTAGTGCCTTGTAATGTGGACTTTTTAATCTAAACACACAATATTATTCAAACTTATGAAGAACACGGTGAAGAAGAAGGACTAGCTTCTGTTCTAAAATTTTCATTTTGTTTTTATATATATTACTATATTCTAAAACTTTAAACTCTAAGCTTTTTATTATGTGATATTACACACTTCTATTTAAACTACATTTTCTAAAACATTTCAGCCTGGGCCAGGGGAAAGGAAGGAATATCTCTTTCTATTTTTCTGGAGTTGGCAGATTTGTGCAGGAAATAAAACAAAAAACAAAGAGAAACTGCCTGAAGTGAAAGGGAGGAGAGGAAATTTGCTTAGAGCTGGTTCTAACCCAGGTTTTAAGGAAATTTCACTGCCTGAAGTGGAAAGGAGGAGGGGAAATCTCATATAAAGCTGGTTCTAAACCAGGTTTTAGGGAAAGTTCACTGCCTGAAGGGAAAGAGAGGAGAGGAAATTTGCTTAGAACTGATTCTAAACCAGGTTTTAAGGAAATTCACTGCCTGAAGGGAAAGGGAGGAGAGGAAATCTCATATAAAGCTGATTCTAAACCAGGTTTTAGGGAAAGTTCACTGCCTGAAGTGAAAAGAAAAGAGGAAATCTTGCTTAGAACTGGTTCTTAACCAGGTTTTAGAGAAAGTTCACTGCCTGAAGGGAAAGAGAGGAGAGGAAATTTGCTTAGAACTGGTTCTAACTCAGGTTTTAAGGAAAGTTCACTGCCTGAAGTGAAAGCAAGGAGAGGAAATCTCATGTAGAGCTGGTTCTAAACCAGGTTTTAAGGCAAGTTCACTGCCTGAAGGCAAAGAGAGGAGAGGAAATTTGCTTAGAGCTGGTTTTAACCAGGTTTTAGGGAAAGTTCACTGCCTGAAGTGAAAAGGAATAGAGGAAATCTTGCTTAGAACTGGTTCTTAACCAGGTTTTAGAGAAAGTTCACTGCCTGAAGTGAAAGGGAGGAGAGGAAATCTCATGTAGAGCTGGTTCTAAACCAGGTTTTAGGGAAAGTTCACTGCCTGAAGTGAGACGGAATAGAGGAAATCCTCCTTAGAGCTGGTTTCAACCCAGGTTTTAGGGAAAGTTTCCTACAAGTGGGGTGGAAAGCCGTGGGATGAGGTGGAGATGACCTCAGTCCGTGGCTCTGCCACTCAAGCTTTTCAACGAGCCACAGATAATTTAATTTTATAGGTAACATATGAGAATTTAAGAGCATAAATTGAATTTAGATGTCATTGTGACATGGTGTGGAAAGCACTAAAATTAAATCCTCAAGCCTGGTTTTCTCCTCTGGAAGGGCTGGGAAGGATCAGGGAGACCTCAGAGCCTTTCCAGTGCCTAAAGGGCCTCCAAGAGAGTTAAATCCTAAAACTGATGGGGTTTTTTGTTATCCTCTTTCATCCCTGGCTGAACAAACTGGGGTTTGTTTATCTCCCTTTTTTTTTTAATTGGCAAGAACATGGGCTTGGCCAAGGAGGGCACAGAGCATGAGAAACCGCTCTGCCCTGGTGGGGAAAAAGGTCATTCTGGTGCCTGGGGAGAGTCTCAGGGCAGGAAAATCAGATTGAACTCTGGATATGTCCAGTTTGAAGGGAAAGTTCTGCATCCAGAGCTTGTGGGACTTAGAAAGATTAAAGCTCCTGAGTTGGGTTCAGCGTGGCTCAAGGAGGAGGAGAGGAACTTGTGAAAAGAAACCCAAAAATAGTCCTTAAATGTATTCTATAAATATAATTATCCTTTTAAAAAACCCCAATTTTTCCAGGTTTGTGCAGTGAACGCTGTGGAATGGCACAGTTCTGGGAGCAGGGTGAGGTTTCTGTGCTGGCTGGGGAAGGATTTCCAGCTCAGGCTGCTGAGGAGATGCTGCAGCCCCATTCCAAAGGGGATTCATGCAGGCAGGACCTCTGAGGACACAGCTGCACCTCGGATTTGTGGACACATAAAACATTAAATAATAAAAGAGCAAAATACCAAAATGCCAAAAAAATCAAATTTTAGACAAGCAGTGTGAAGAGCAACCGAGCCATGGGATAAACAACTCCATTATCTCAATGTCCAGTACAAAAGTGAGGATTTATTTTATTTTCCTCTCTTTTTTTTTGTTGGTTTTTTCCTTTTTTTTTTTTTTTTTGAATGTGCAGACAAATTAAATTACTCAGAGAGGGGGGGAAAAAATTCAGTTTGATGTGCCTTCAGTTTGACTGAAGTCTGGATCTCCAAATGTGCTGCTTTGAGAGACAGAAGCAGCAGTTTCCTGAGTCATAAATTGAGTCACACAGACCCCTAATGGTGTTTCCAGGACTGCAGACAAGCTCTTGAGTCAAAAACTGAAACGTTTCAAAATAAACCCGAGCTCCTGGCAGATCTCCAGGGGATTTGTAATGTCCTGTAAGAGTCACTTCAAAGGCCCAGTTCCTGCCCCTGGCTCTGCGTGAGGACAGAGAGCTCTGGGGATGTGCAGGGATGGGAATGTCGGGGTAAGAACAGTGGGGTTGCATCCAGGCAATTCCAAAAGCTGATTCTTGTACCCTAAAACTGGGAAAATGTTCTTTCCTGAGGGGCTGATGGAATGGAGCTAACGCTGCAAGGCTTCACCCATCTGTTGGTGCACATTGTGATTTCAGTGAAACATCCATTTCCAGCAGCAGGGGAGTATTCCCAAATAAATGGAGATCCCAATGGAGGGGACAGGGAGGAAAATCATCCCCATCCCTGGAAGTGGCCAGGCTGGAGCAGCTCTGCTGGCAGGAAAGGCTGGCACAGCTGGCATTGTTCACCTGCACAGGAGAAGCTTTGGGCTGAGCTCAGGGTGGCCTTGCAGGGCTTGAAGGAGCCCCAGGAAAGCTGCAGAGAGACAATTGCCAGGGGATGCAGGGACAGCACCCAGGGAATGGCTGCCAGTGCCAGAGGGCAGGGCTGGGTGGGATCTTGGCAATGAGGAATTGTTCCCTGGCAGGGTGGGCAGGGCTGGGATGGAATTCCATCCCTGGATCCCTGGCAGTGCCCAAGGCCAGGCTGGACACTGGGGACAGTGGGAGGTGTCCCTGCCATGGCAGGGGTGGGATGGGATGATCTTTAATATCCCTTCCAACCCAAACCATTCCATGATTCCATGATTCTTTTTGAATTCCAGCTGGATTTACGAGTTTGCCCCTAAATCCTTGCTAAAGTAAGTGGGAATTTCAGTTTTCTCTGTTTTGGGTAGGGCATCTCTCCCAGCCCGGCAGTTTTGAAACACTGCTCATCTTCTCAGGAAAAAAAGATGGGATTTTTCCTTTGCAATCCCTTTTCCAAGGCACTCGGATTATTTAGGACAGAAACATTTTCCTAGAGCTGGAGAGGATTCCCTGAACAATTCAGGACATATCAAAAAGGATAAAAATAAAAAGGATAAAAACAACTTCTTCTTGCTCTTCTTCCTTTTCTTCCTCCTCTTCTTCCTGTTCTTCATCTTCGTTTTTTTGTCTTTGTCTTCTTCATCTTCTCCTCCTTCTCCTCCTTCTCCTCCTTCTTCTCCTCCTTCTCCTTCTCCTTCTCCTTCTCCTTCTCCTTCTCCTTCTCCTTCTCCTTCTCCTTCTCCTTCTCCTCCTTCTCCTCCTTTGTGTTAACACCAAACCATGCCCTGTGTTATTCCCATGTCTCCCACATCCCATAATAGAATATTCCCAGAGTTCAGCACCCCCAGTTCCCCTCCAGGCTGCCAAAGGCAGATCCCCATCCCTGGAATTCCCAAGGAACATTTCCATGTCTGTTCCTACCCGGGGTGATGTCATACAGCAGAACTCTTTCACGGGGTGGGATTTTTTTTTCTTTGTCTTTTCCAAGGAAAAAATGGGATGAGCCACATTTTACAGGCAGCTCCTTCCCTCGGTGTTCACTCAGCATCACAAGCAGCTCAGGGCTGAGCTGTGTGCTCTTGGAAATGGCTTTGGCAGGGATCTGATCCCGAGATTTCCCCGCTCCTGGGAGCCTCCCGTTCCCTTTCTCCTGTCTGACTCAGCCCCACGTGCCCCGGAGATTTCACCTCCAGCTGTCTCCCTGCTCCCAGAGGGCTAAACCGGGAGGGAGGGACAGAATTCCCTAAATTAGATCTTTATCTCACTGCAAACCCTGGGATGGATGGACAGAATTCCCTAAATTGGATCTTTATCTCACTGCAAACCTGGGATGGATGGATGGACAGAATTCCCTAAATTAGATCTTTATCTCACTGCAAACCTGGGATAGATGGAGGGACAGAATTCCCTAAATTGGATCTTTATCTCACTACAAAACCTGGGATGGAAGGAGGGACAGAATTCCCTAAATTGGATCTTTATCTCACTACAAAACTGGGATGAACGGACAGAATTCCCTAAATTAGATCTTTATCTCACTGCAAAACCTGGGATGGATGGACAGAATTCCCTAAATTAGATCTTTATCTCACTGCAAACCTGGGATGGAGGGACAGAATTCCCTAAATTAGATCTTTATCTCACTGCAAACCCTGGGATGGAGGGATAGAATTCCCTAAATTAGATCTTTATCTCACTGCAAAACCTGGGATGGACGGACAGAATTCCCTAAATTAGATCTTACTGCAAAACCTGGGATGGATGGACAGAATTCCCTAAATTAGATCTTTATCTCACTGCAAAACCTGGGATGGATGGAGGGACAGAATTCCCTAAATTAGATCTTTATCTCACTGCAAACCCTGGGATGGATAGATGGACAGAATTCCCTAAATTAGATCTTTATCTCACTGCAAACCTGGGATAGATGGATGGATGGATGGATGGATGGATGGATGGATGGATGGATGATGGATGGATGGATGGATGGATGGATGGATGGATGGATGGATGGATGGAGGGACAGAATTCCCTAAATTGGATCTTTATCTCACTGCAAAACCTGGGATGGATGGATGGATGGATGGATGGATGGATGGATGGATGGATGGATGGATGGAGGGACAGAATTCCCTAAATTGGATCTTTATCTCACTGCAAACCCAGCATCCACCTCGGACATTTCACTCTTTTCCATTTCAACTCCAGGGCTGTAACTGCTTTTGCAGGCAGGAAAAATCCTTAATTTTTTTCCTTAATCCTTAATCCTAAATCGTTAATTTGGATTCCCAAAGAATTCTGTGAATCCGTGCAGTTCCTCTCATGGAAAGTTCATCTCCAAAGCCTTGAGCATTTTCCTTTGGAAGTTTTAAGGGAATTAATTCCTGGTGGAGAGGTTTTATTATTGTTTTATTGGTGCAGAAAAGGCAGTAAATAAATATTTTAAATATTTTTATATATTTAAAAATATTTCTATATTCTATATATTTCATATTTTTATTTATATTTCTAATTTAATTTATATTTATACATTTTATATAAAAATTTAAAAATATAATATATTCATATTTAAATATAAAATATATCAAAATATTTATATTTTATATTAAATATATTTCTATTTAATTTATAAATTAAATACATATTTTATATAGATTATATATTTTTATATATTTATATTTTTATGTTTACATATTTCTAATCTACTTTTATTATTTATATTTTCTTTAAAATATTTCTGTATGCTGCTGGATCAGCTTGCGCAGCTCTTGGAAAGAAAAAAAATCCATGTAGGATAAATAATAAATAAATAATAAATAAATATCTCAAATTTATGCCAGCCCTGCTTATCTGCAAGTTATGCTACTTTCCAGAAAAGTTCAAATTCCAATAAAATGCTCAGCAAGAGGAGACTTGGAAAGGATGAGATGGAAACATGGAAAAATCCAATTCCTCAGTTCATTCCATGTTCTCTGGGTAATGTGGGGAAGTCGTGACATTAATGTAGGAGGATAATAATAATAATAATAATAATAATAATAATAATAATAATTTATGCAAGCCCTGCTTATCTACAAGTTGTGCTTTGGGTCTGCTTTCCAGAAAAGTTCCCAAAAAATTCCCCAAAAATATTCCCAGCAAGAGGAGACTTGTACGGGATGAGATGTTTGGGATGAGGCTCTTTTTATGGAAAAATCCAACTCCATCAGGTTATTCCCTGTTCCCTGGGCAGTGTGGGAAAGTCATGACGTTAACGTTGTTGGATTTGTTTGTGCAGCTCTCAGGGGAAAAAAATCCGTGTAGGATTAATATTAATATTAATATTAATATTAATGTTAATATTAATATTAATATTAATATTAATATTAATATTAACGTTAATGTTAATAATAACAATAATAATAACAATAATAATGACAATAATAATAACAATAATAACAATAACAATAAGAATAATATATAATTAGATAGATTATCTATCTATCTATCTATCTATCTATATATATATAATTAGATAGATAGATAGATAGACAGATAGATAGATAGATAGATAGATAGATAGATAGATAGATAGATAAATAAATACATACATCGATAAATATTCCACATTTATGCCAGCCCTGCTTATCTGCAAGTTGTGCTCAGGGCCTACCAGCCTGAAAGCTTCAAATTCCCAAAAAATGCCCAGGAAATGAGAGTTTTAAAGGGAGGGATATTCAGGATGAAGCTGATTTTCTGGGAAAAATTCATTTTATTCCAAATGTGGGGAGAGAGGAGCAGGGAGGCTCCTCCTTGTAGGGTTTGTTCCCATCCCAGGATAAATCCCCAGGATCAGGAGCTTGGCCATAAAGGGAGTTTAGACTGGCTTAGACAAGCCGGGGCTAAAATTAGTCCAGATTTATCCCGTGCTAAACTCTGCACCCAGGCGCGTCTGCAGCAGCGGGATTGGGGAATCCGAGCCCAGGACATTTCCTTGGGATGCCACATCCCCGCCTCATGGGGATCTCCAGAGCCTCTCCTCAATTTTAACCCAGCCTAAAAGCGCTCCTGGATGAATTCAGTGTAATTGTGCTTCCAACCGGGACAATAAAATGCAGGAAAACGGGATTGGAGCGGGGTGAGCCCAAGGATTTTCAGGCTGGCTGGTAAAAAAAGGGAATTTTGGGAAGGGCACAGAGCACCTTCTTGGGCTCCACTCCTATCGACTCTCCCGCCCTGCAGGCGAAATTCCTGCAATTCCAGCGGTTCCTCCGCAGCTCTAGGAAAGCGCTTCATTATCTCAATCACCTCCTAATTGCTTCTCTTCCCCTACTCCAAAGGCGGCAGCTGATCCCGAGTTTAGGCGGGCAGCACCGGGAAGGGTCTGTCCAGGAATCCTCTCCCTGTCCATCCTTTCCAGCCTTTGTCCCATCATCAAATCCTCTGGATCGGTTCCCTTTGGAATTGCAGAGGCGCAGCCTTGGTTCCAATCGCGTTTTGGTTTAAAAACTCCAAAGTGACATTGGAAATTGGGAAAATATTCCGGCAATCCTAGAGAGCAGCTTGGTTGGAGATGGATTTTCCCTGGTTTTGGTTTTGGGTTTTTTTTTCTGGAGCAGCTGTCAGCATCCCAGTGGGATGAGGGGGGAGCTGTCAGCAAGTTGTCATCGAGTTTTCCAAAATATTTCCCTGAAATCAGCACGGTTTTTAGGCTATCCAGGAGATGTGCTCCTTCCACTAAGGATGCCCATTCCAAGTGGTTTTGAAGCTCATTTAAACCTGGATGTATAAAACTTCATATCCAGCTTCCACTTCAGCAACTTTGCTGAGCATCATCTCAAAATCTCAAAATTATCCCATAATAAAAAGTGTGCAGGGAGACATTCCAAATACACCAAGAGGGAAAAAGGAATTTTTTTTTTTCTGGAGAAGCTTTCAGCACCAGGAGCATCCCAGGGATGAGGGGGGAGCTGTCAGCAAGTTGTCATCGAATTTTCCAAAATATTTCCCTGAAATCAGCACGGTTTTTAGGCTATGCAGGAGATGTGCTCCTTTGACAGGGATGCTCATTCCAAGTGGTTTTTGAAGTTCATTTAAACCTGGAAGTATAAAACTTCATATCCAGCAAAATCTCAAAATTATCCCAGAATAAAAAGTGTGCAGGGAGACACCCTAAATACACCAAGAGGGAAAAAGGATTTTTTTTTTCTGGAGCAGCACCAGGAGCATCCCAGTGGGATGAGGGAGGAGCTGACAGTGCCTTGTCATGGAGTTTTCCAAATTATTTCCCTGAAATCAGCAGCTTTTAGGGTATCCTAAAAGGAGATGTGCTCCTTCCCCTGAGGATGCCCATCCCAAGTGGTTTTGAAGTTCATTTAAACCTGGAAGTATAAAACTTCATATCCAGCTTCCTCCTCAGCCGCTGTGCTGAGCACCATCTCAAATTTGGGTGCAAAATTATCCCAGAATAAAAAGTGTGCAGGGAGACATCCTAAATACACCAAGAGGGAAAAAGAAATTTTTTTTTTCTGGAGGAGCTTTCAGCACCAGGAGAATCCCAGTGGGATGAGGGGGGAGCTGTCAGCAAGTTGTCATTGAATTTTCCAAAATATTTCCCTGAAATCAGCACGGTTTTTAGGCTATGCAGGAGATGTGCTCCTTCCACTGAGGATGCCCATCCCAAGTGGTTTTTGAAGCTCATTTAAACCTGGAAGTATAAAACTTCATATCCAGCAAAATCTCAAAATTATCCCAGAATAAAAAGTGTGCAGGGAGACATCCTAAATACACCAAGAGGGAAAAAGGAATTTATTTTTTTTTTCTGGAGGAGCACCAGGAGCATCCCAGTGGGATGAGGGGGGAGCTGTCAGCAAGTTGTCATTGAATTTTCCAAATTATTTCCCTGAAGGCAGCACGGATTTTAGGGTACCCAGGCTGGAGTTGTCATAAATTTGGGATTTCCAGGAGTTTTCCAGGTGGGGAGGGAAGGGTTTGCCCCAAAGGATTTGGCACCTCTGCCTTAAATCCTGGCCAAGCTTCCCATGCCAGCTGTGCCACCAATAAAATCATCTCGGAAAGGGAATTTTCACAGGGCAATAGGATGAGGAGGAATGGCTTAAAACTTTATTTACATGGGATTTTGGGAAGAAATTCCACCCTGGAATGGATTTCCCAGAGAAGCTGTGGTTTCCTCATCCCAAAAATATCCAAGGCCAGCTTAAACTGGGCCGTTCCCCCCTTTTCCTATCACTCCATGCCCTTGTGGAAAGTCCCTTTCAATCCCCTGGAGATATTAATTACCTCTATAATTAACTCTGGGAATTAACCACCCCACTCTGGAAAATCCATATTTTCCTCATATTTTTTAAATTATTATCTTCCGTTCTTGGCTGGTGGCTGTTCTTGGCCCTTTGGTGTTGCAATAGGAAGAGACACAGTGTAAATCCAAATTTATTTTCATGTTCATTTAAATCCTGATTTATTTTCATGTTCATTTAAACCCAAATTGATTTTCATCTGTTTTAAAGCCAAATTTATTTTCACAGCTACTTGAGGAGCCATTTGCTGCAAAGTTGACTCTGAAAACATTAAATTTTCTCCTCTAATGAGCAATGCTGACCTGGAAATTGCCTGATTTTATGTTCATTCTTTGATCCTTTAGTTTTAGCCCCTTTTCATGGCAGATCTTGTGTGCAGAGGAAAAATCAGAGTTAAGGGATGAATTTGGTGCCCTACTGTCCACTGAAAAAAAAAGAAAATCCAAACCCCAAATCATTTGTGCACAGTAAATGCACGGTTGGGGTTCTTACAGAAAACCTGAGATATGTTTAAAGCAGGAAAATCGTAGAGATAATTCCAAGTTTATCAATGATTTTTTTTGGTGCTTTCCAGTGGACATCTTTGTGCTATGACCTCACAAACCACCCCAAAATCTCGTTAGCAGGGTGATTACAGTGGATTTTTAATAACCAGCGAGTCTGGGCCACCAATTCTGTCTGTCCAGAGAAAACTGAAGATTTCTTTGCGGCTTCTTTTGAAGGAAAGGCAGAAATCTGAAGCATCTGGAGCTCCTTGATCTCAGTGAGTAGCACAGGGCAGACTTTGCAAAGCTGATGGATTTCATCCCCCAAACTGTCTGGGCTGAAAAGGGATTTTAGCCTCCAGCTGATCTCAATTTTCCTTCTGTTTATTTCTGTGTTTATTTGCTTTGTGTAAGAACTCAAAGATCCTTCACTGCTTCATCAGAGTAGATAAAGTTTCCTTAATGAAAACGACCAAAAGGCTTTGGGATGCACCTTCTCTCTTCAGGAAATTAATTTCATTTATTTCGATTTTATCCAGCTACATCAGCACGAGATCCTGGCTGAAGCTTCAGGTCAAGACTGAGGGTTTTTTTTGCTGTGTGTTTACAACCGAAATAATTCTCCTTTAGCTGTTACCTCTGTCCTTCCTTGATATCCAAGCTCAGATTGGCTCATCCTGAATTAAACCTGGCAGGAAAGGCTGGCAGGGAAGGATTCCTGATTTATTTTCCTGCCTCTCTGGCCAGTTTTTCCAGGCTATTGTTGGGACAGTGGCTTGGAGGGGTTGAATTATTCCAGGACATTTTTGGGACAGTTTCTTGGAGGGATTGAATTATTCCAGGGTTTTTTGGGACAGTGGCTTGGAGGGACTGAATTATTCCAGGGTTTTTTGGGACAATGGCTTGGAGGGATTGAATTATTCCAGGACTTTTTTTGGGACAATGGCTTGGAGGGATTGAATTATTCCAGGACTTTTCTGAGACAGTGGCTTGGAGGGATTGAATTATTCCAGATTGAATTATTCCAGGACTTTTTGGGACAGTGGCTTGGAGGGATTGAATTATTCCAGGGTTTTTTGGGACAATGGCTTGGAGGGATTGAATTATTCCAGATTGAATTATTCCAGAACTTTTTGGGGACAGTGGCTTGGAGGGATTGAATTATTCCAGGGTTTTTTGGGACAGTTTCTTGGAGGGATTGAATTATTCCTGGACTTTTTGGGACAATGGCTTGGAGGGATTGAATTATTCCAGGACTTTTTTGGGAGAATGGCTTGGAGGGATTGAATTATTCCAGATTGAATTATTCCAGAACTTTTTTGGGACAATGGCTTGGAGGGATTTAATTATTCCAGATTGAATTATTCCAGAACTTTTTTGGGAGAGTGGCTTGGAGGGATTGAATTATTCCAGAACTTTTTTGAGACAGTTTCTTGGAGGGATTGAATTATTCCGGGAGTTTGTTGGGACAGTGGCTTGGAGGGATTGAATTATTCCAGAATTTTTTTGGGACAGTGGCTTGGCGGGATTGAGTTTCTTGGTGTCCCTCTTGCTTAGGGTTTGAATGCTGCTTTGGAGGCTGGGAGAAGATTCCAGGAGGTTTTGGGGCTGGAAAAGTGGGAATGAGATGTTGGCAGCTCCCTTTGGAGCTTTGTGCTCAGGGCACTGCACCCAGGCAGGGTCACTCTGGGCTCAGCTGCCACTCCAAGATGGGACATTTTCCTTCTTCCCATCCCATGGCAGTGGTGCAGAGGGGCTTTGAGGGGGTTTTTCCTGGGAATAGGTGCTGCTGGAGGAGCCAGAGATTTGTTTGTCTGATCCTGTTTGCTTGCAAAGTTGTTCCCTCATCCAACCCCCGGCGGTTCCTTGGGGGTGGCTCTGATGGTGGAAGCTTTTCTTTCCACTTCCAATGGGATTTTCTTTCCAATTCCAAATCCCAATTCCCATGGGATTTTCTTTTCTACCCCTCCCTCCTCTGCTGGCTCTGGGCTCTTCTTCCATCCTGGAATTGGCTGCCATCTTCTCATATATATATAAAAAAAATGTTATTCACAAATAAGAAATTTGCCAAAAAGGTGATTCCAACTAAGAAATTCCCAAAAAATGTTATTCCCAAATGCTCTGGGAGAAAAAGCCCTTTGGGTGTGGACTCCCCTGGAAGTGTCCAGGATGGGGATGATGGAGCAGGTCCTTGCCAGTGGTAAGCTGGAATTAGGTGGTGTTTAGTCCCTCCTTTCCCAAATCATTCCATGATTCCCTGATTTTTTTCCCCTTCTCCCACCTGGCTGAGTTCAGCCCCATCCAGGGCAGCCAGAAATCCACCCAGCCTGGGATTTAACATCATCCCAAAGGGCTCGGGATCCACCTCAGACCCTTCCAGGCTGGAAATCAGGCTCAATCTGAAAAATGAGAATGAGCATTGGGATGTTTGAAGATGAGTTTATGAAGCTGTGAGGCCAAGTTGTGTGAAAGTAAAACTTTGTTCAAAGGCAAAAGAAACGCAGTCATGAGAAATAAGAATGCAACATGTGACAGCTGGAAAGAAAGAGATCCAAACACACACAGCAATATAAATTAAACATCACAAAGTGTAGAAAATAGAAACAGAAAATAGAAAAATGCCCAGGCTGCCCTGAGCAGGGAGGGAGAATCAGAATCTGTGTCCTGATGTCCTCCTCAGTTATTCCAAAAAGAAAGTGAGTTTGGAAACAATTGAAGGGAATTTCTCCAGCAGCAGCAGCAGCAGCATCTTCTTTGTTTTCCCTGCCTGGAGTTATTTTCTGGCAACCCTTTCCCACCGGAAAAGCTGGAGACTGGAGAGTTGGATTTGCATTTTTGTTGGAGTGCCTGCACATGTCCTGCACACTGTGTTCCTTGTCAGCCTCTCAGCTCTTGTCCAAAAAGCTCTGCCTGCTCCATCCAAGCACTAAAGCTGGAACCTCGTAGGCTGACCCGGCTTGGGAGGGTGAAAAATGAAAGGCTGTGCTGCTGTGGAGACTTTATTATTTAAATTGAATAATAATAACTGCAGAGTTTCGTTATTATTGCATTATATTACACATAATAACTGCAGAGTTTCATTCTTGTTACATTATATTACACAGACAAGCACGGAACCTTTTGTAAAGAGTTTGGGTTTTCCTTCTTTTCTGTTGTTGGCATTTTATACTTTTATTACTTTGGCATTTGGCATTATAACGTTGGCATTTTATACCTTTGTAATTTTTATAAAGAGTTTGGGTTTTCCTTCTTTTCTGTTGTTGGCGTTTCCCCTCTTTTCTGGTGCTTTCTCTGAGGATTTTGTGCCGCTCAGAGGGAAATGTGGTCTTGGTTCTGCGCCAGAAATCTGCCCCAGTGATCCCTGAAGGACTCGGTCCCCCTGGGACGTCTGAAAGTGGCTCCCCCACCCAGCAGGGAATCAGAAAATGAAATCCCAATCATAAAATGAAATCCCCAACCAGCAGGGATCAGAAAATGAAATCCCAATCATAAACTGAAATCCCCAACCAGCAGGGAATCAGAAAATGAAATCCCAATCATAAATTGAAATCCCCAACCAGCAGGGAATCAGAAAATGAAATCCCAATCATAAACTGAAATCCCCAGCCAGCAGGGAATCAGAAAATGAAATCCCAATCATAAACTGAAAGTCCCACCCAGCAGGGAATCAGAAAATGAAATCCCAGACTGGTTTGGGGTTGGGAGGGACCTTAAAACTCATCCAGTGCCACCCCTGCCATGGGCAGGGACACCTCCCACTGTGCCAGGGTGTTTTTGTTAAGAAATGACCCAAAAAAAAACCTTCAGGAAGGGCTGAAGAGACTCTTCCTCTGTCTCTGATACTGATTTCAGACAAGTGAAAAAAAAATAAAAGCTGGAAAACAAAAAATACAAAGTGTGGTGGGAAGATTCCAAAACATAACGGAGGCTTTTAACAAGTCTGGAGAGGGATTTTGGAGAAGGGAATGGAGTGATGGAAAAAGGGGGAATAATTTTAAGATGGAAGAGGGCAGGGCTGGATGGGACATTGAGAATGAGGAATTGTTCCCTGGCAGGGTGGGCAGGGCTGGGATGGAATTCCCATTCCTGGATCCCTGGAGGTGTCCCAGGCCAGGTTGGACATTGGGATTGAAGCCACCTGGGACAGCGAAAGGTGTCCCTGCCCATAGAAAGGACTTGGAATTAAATTATCTTTAAGGATTTTTCCAACCCAAACCATTCCATGATTAAATCAGGAACAACATTCAAGCAAAAGCCCCAGAGTTTCTACCAAACAGGAGCAGTGCTTGGCTTGGCTTGGATTTGAGGGCAGCAGAAAATTTGATTTTTCAGATTTATTTCAGCTTCTTCTCACCCAGCACATTATGAACCCATCAGAGCCCCCAGATCTGGTGTCCCAGGCCAGGTTGGACACTGGGATTGAAGCCACCTGAGATAGTGGAAAGTGTCCCTGCCTATGGAAAGGACTTGGAATTAATTACCTTTAAGGATTTTTCCACCCCAAACCATTCCATGATTTCATGATTAAATCAAGACCAACATTGCAGCAAAATTTCTACCATACAGGAGCAGTGCTTGGCTTGGCTCGGATTTGAGGGCAGCAGAAAATGTGATTTTTTTTCAGATTTTTTTCAGCTTTTTTCTCACCCAGCACATTCTGAACCCATCAGGGCCCCCAAATGTGGTTTCATTTCACTTCTTTCTGAGGAAGGGAGTGGGAATTCCCAGCTCCAGCAGGGATTTTCCAAAGGCAATCCCCCAGCCCTGCCCGGGGCGAAGCTCCTGCCAGGCCAGGGGTTGGGCTGGGGTGGTTTTGGAAGGAGGCAGCTCCCAACCTGAGGTGCCACATCCCAAAATCAACATTCCTACTGATCCCAATCCTACAACATCAAATCAGCGCCAGGGCCTGGCAAAGCTCCGAATTTCCAGCTCCTGACTTTAGGATGGAGAGGGGTTGGAGCTTGGGGAGGGATTGGAGCATGGATTGGTCTGGGCAGCCTCACCCCCTGCTGCAGAGGAGCTGGATGTGCTCATTTTCTGGGAAAATAACCTCCAAACCCATCAGCCAAACCACAGCCTGCAGCTTTCCCCCCTTTCCTCTCTTTACAGCTCCTCTATTCCCAAAATTTAAGAGCGGTTTTGGGTGAGGGTTGGTTTTAGTGCTGCTGGTTTGGGTTTTTGAGGGTTTTTTTTTTTCCTCTTTCCTTTGGGATATCCCAGCAGGGGCTGCATTCCAACCCTGCCCTCTGAAAACACAGGGACACGTGGCTGGGAGCAGAAATAAACGGATTTAATTCAGGACTTAATTCCAGCTTTAGGCAGTGGCTTCCTGAACAAAGACCTGACTGTGCCTGACCCGGCCCTGCCTCAGCAGGAGCCAGCCTGGACTGAACCAACCCTGCCCGGGATGGAATTCCTGGATTCATAAACCCTGCCAGGGATGGAATTCTGGGAATAAACAAATCCTGCCAGGGATGGAATTCCTGGATTCATAAATCCTGCTAGACTGGCAGTGATGGAATTCCTGGATTAAATAAATCCTGCCAGGGATGGAATTCTGGGAATAAACAAACAAACCCTGCCAGGGATGGAATTCCTGGACTAAACCAACCCTGCCAGAGATGGAATTCCAGGATTAATAAATCCTGCCAGAGATGGAATTCCAGGATTAACAAATCCTGCCAGAGATGGAATTCCAGGATTAACAAAACCCTGCCAGGGATGGAATTCCTGGATTAACAAATCCTGCCAGAGATGGAATTCCTGGATTCATAAATCCTGCCAGAGATGGAATTCCTGGATTTTCAAATCCTGACAGTGATAGAATTCTGGGACTAAACAAACCCTGCCAGGGATGGAATTCCTGGACTAAATAAATCCTGGCTGGCTGGCAGGGATGGAAATGGAATTCCAGGACTAAACCAACCCTGCCAGGGATGGAATTCCAGAATTAACCAAACCCTGCCAGGCTGGCAGAGATGGAATTCCTGGATTAAGAAATCCTGACAGGGATGGAATTCCTGGATTAAACCAACCCTGCCAGAGATGGAATTCTGGGAATAAACAAACCCTGCCAGGGATGGAATTCCTGGATTAACAAACCCTGCCAGGCTGTCAAGGATGGAAATGGAATTCCAGGATTAAACAAACCCTGCCCGGGATGGAATTCCTGGACGAAACCAATCCTGCCAAGGATGGAATTCCAGGACTAAATTAAAAACCCTGCCAGGGGTGGAATTCCTGGATTTTCAAATCCTGCCAGGGATGGAATTCCAGGACTAACAAACCCTGCCAGGGGTGGAATTCCTGGATTAACAAATCCTGCCAGGCTGGCAGAGATGGAATTCCAGGACTAAACCAATCCTGCCAGGGATGGAATTCCTGGACTAAATAAATCTTGCCAGGCTGGCAGGGATGGAATTCCAAGCCTTGGGAAGGCCCGGAGGAGCAGGCAGGTCACTTGGCTGTAGAGGAGCACCCAGGAGAATTTTGTGGGAGTTCTGCCTTTGTTAAAGCCTGGTTTAGCTGCTGTTGGTTCATCCTTCAGGATAAATCCCATCCCTCCTAAATCCACTTGTCCAGTTGGATTGGTTTCCCCATGGAGTGTCCCTGACTCTGTGCCCACACCTGGAGGGCATCCCCACATTTTTCCTGCTTCTCCCAGCAGAAAAATCCCGTTTTTCCCATCCCTGGACCGGAAAAACAGGACAAAAACAACAGGACACAAATCTGGGGATTTCACCAGCTCAGGAAGCTCCTCCTTTGTGTGACACCAGGAGGAGGAATCCACGAGCCCATCCAAAGGTTTGGGTCATTCCTGGTTTCCCCCATTTCCCAGATGTGGGCTGTGACAAGCTGGCACTGCTTTTCCAACCTCTCCCTCTGGATGGATCCCTGCAGGAATCTTTCCATGGGCTGGGACACGCAGGGCTTGCTTGTACTCAGGTAGCAGAGCAAATAAACTCTGCTGCTACAAAGCTGGGCCTGGAAATTTCTCCTCTCTTTGGTTTGGAGGATTTTTTCCCCTCCTTTCTTTGAATGCTGCCCCAAAGACTCCTCCACAGCTTTTTCCACCCAAAATCTGGGATTCGGTGGTCGCTGGCAGCATCATTGTGTCACACAAACACAATATTGGTAGGGAAAGGTTCATCCGTGGTGTCGAAGCACCCAGTTCCTTCCTCGCTAACCCAAACTGGTTTATTCTGGTTTATTCCCTGGATATTTCTCAGCCTTGTGGTGGGAATATCCAGAATTTAACGCTCTGCCCGCTGCACAGCATCCAGAGTGACTCCTGGATCCTCCCCATCCCATGTGGGCCTCGTTAGGAGCAGCCAGGAGAGAAAATCCAATTAAATCAGAGGCAGCTGAGGGTGTCAGCACTTGCTGCTGCTGCAGAGCCTGGGCTCTGCTCCGTTCCAGTGCAATTCCAGCCCAGCTGAGCATTCCAGCTGGCCCCAGGGCACAGAACATGGAATTGTGGAGTGCTTGGGGTTGGAAGGGACATCAAAGATGGTTTTATGGTTTTGTTCTACCCCTGCCGTGGGCAGGAGCTCCTCCCCCCATCCCAGGCTGATTTGTGCCCTGTCCCACCTGTCCTGGGACATTTCCAGGGATGGAGAATCCATGAAATGTGGATGGTGGCCGGCAGGACCTGCTCCCTCTCCCATCCCTTCCCCAGAGTGGGTTTAATTTAATTGAACACATTTCATTTGGCCGTTGGGTTTAACAGATGCCACAACCCCAGTGTGGTGTCCTGCCGTGCTCAGGAGGGAATTGCACCTGGATGAGAATTCCCAGAGGGAATCCTGGATCCTCCAGAGGTGGTGCCAGGCCAGTGGCCCCCAGCAGTGTCCCCAAGCTCCTGGTGGCTCTGGGCAGTGCAGGAATTGTGCCCCAGTGTCCTCACCTGCCTCTCCAAACCCTGTCCAGAGGGTGGATGGTGTCTGGACTAAATAAATCCGTTGGAAAAGCTGAGTTTCCTGCCTCCTTCTCCCCCTCCCAGCACATCTGGGCCGGAAGAAATTTAATTTAAGCCCTGTGTCTCTGGCACAAACAACCAGCAGCTCCAAGCCCTCAGAAAGAGAGGAACTCTCTTAATTCCTCCCTAATTCCTGCTTTTCCTGGAGCTTCCAGCTCTGGCTGCATTTGAGGGAGGGCAGCACCTCGGTTATGAAATGATTCGGATTTTGTAGCCTCTGAGTGGGACTGGTGCCACTTTGGGTCGGTTTATTCCTTCAGGGATCACAGGGATCCCTCCAGCCAGGCCCCAGCAGGGTTAGGAGTGGGTTTATCTCGATTTGAAGTGGGTTTATCTCCACTTGAAGTAAGTTTATCTCCATTTGAAGTGGGTTTATCTCCATTTGGAGTGAGTTTTATCTCCATTTGTGGGGCTGCAGTGGTGTTTTGGTGACTCAAAAGGGCTCTACCCTACAAAAGCATTGTAGGGTAATAATTCATAATTCACATAATTCAAGCTCTGGTTTAACTTTCAGCACGTTGTTTTGTCCCACAGAAGTCAAGGGGACAGCTCAGCTTAAGAAGGTCAGGCTTGTTCTTAGGCGGGACAGTCGGCTCAGCCTCACAGGAGAAACCCAGAATTATTTTCTTCTCTTGCCTGCCCCAGCCACATCCCTAAAATCTCACTCCAGAGGGGTTCTGCTGCTGTTGGGCTCACAGATAGGCTGGGTTTAATCAGGCTGGGGTTAAGTCTGAGCTGATAAGATCCCCCTCCCTCCAACTCCATCTCCCGTGTGTGAGCAGAGATAATCGCACCGAGCTTTGTTTGCAAGATTTACTGGGAATTCACATCAAAGGAGAAAAACTGTGGGTAAAAGTCTGAATAAATCCATTTTAACACATTCTCACATCAGCTAATGAGGGCTGGGAAGGAGTTTTGGGGGTATCTGCAGCTCTCAGATGAGGAAGATCCCTGCATGAGGAGTCTGGAGAGAGACAGACCAACATTTCCCAACATTTCTCAAAATTTTCCAGTATTTCCCAAAATTTCTCAAAAATTTCTCAAAATTTCTTAAAATTTCTCAAAATTTCTCAAAATTTCTCAAAATTTCTCAGAATTTCCCAATATTTCTCAAATTTTCCCAACATTTTCCAACATTTTTAGTCCAGGAGCAGCAATCTGAGGGGAGCAGGTTCCCATTTCCCTCCGTGCATTCCATGAGGTTATCCCAAGGTGCCCAGGCAGCAAAATTTAGGTTTGGTGTAAAAAAGTCACCTCAGAATTGTTGAGTTTGGGAGGGACCTTAAAGCTCATCCCATTCCAGCCCCTAATGTGGGGCACTTCCACTGAAATTAGGAAGATAAATTGTTGATATTTCCCAGCAAAATTCCCTTTTCACCTCTCTAATGACACCCACATCCTCTTGTTTAACTTTTAGGCTCTGTTTGATCCTGACATTTCTGCTCTATTCCCTTTTTCCTGATTAGTTTTGTGACTTCACCTATCAGCCCATGGATAATCCTGATTTCCCAACCCTGCCACAATAAAATTGACTCTTAAAAGCAAATCCAGCTTCTGCGTTTTCCACCATCTTTGTGTTTTCTTCTCAGCACGGATTTTGCCATGTAAAACAAAGTGATTATTGCAGCCAAATCTTTGGAAAATTCTGTTCTTTGGCACAGGTTTGTGTTGTCTGATACTTTTTTTTAAGTTTTCATTTTCTGGAAGGGAAACCCTTCCTATGAGGAGACTTAAATTTCCATCAATCAGGAGAAAAAATGTTCCCTCTGGCATATTAGAGGTGAGCTTGGAAGACAAAATGAACCAGAATAATATCCCAGATTGCTCATTTTATATTTCAGCCCTGCTTTTTTTTTTTTTATTATTATTTTTTCTTCCCAGAAAACTCCTTGTTTTTTCAGTTTTCTTGGTCTTTTTAAGTTTAGGGCATTGACTGGAGGAGCCAAAACTTTGGATATGCAGGAGGTGAGGCACAGTAGAGTGTGTCTCAATAAGTAAATGTTCAGGTGGTGATTCCCAGCGCATAAAAGGTTGTGTGGCACCACTGGAAAAGGCGAAACCATCTGGAAATGCTTCAGCCTTGGCTTTTCCTCACCTCTGGTTTGCTTTGGCCAAGGCAGGATTTGGGATTCGTGCAGAAAGTTGCTCTGCAGGCGGCTTGGGGGGTATATTTAGAACAGTAAAATGGAAATTCTCTGCCATCGACATGGTGAGGTTGTGGTGACACTGCTGGGGGATGGGGACATCCAAAGGGACATGGACAAGCTCGGGAAGTGGGAATCTCATGAGGTTTAACAAAGCCAGGGGCTGCACTGGGGTTGGGGGCAACGCCAGGATCAATCCAGGCTGGGATGAGCAGAGGGAGCAGCCCTGGGAGAGCTGGGCCTGCCCCAGCACTGAGCCCCCAGCTGGGATTGGGATTGGGATTGGGACTGGGATGGGGGATTGGGATGGGGATTGTGCCCCACAGGTGATTTCCCACCTGCAGAGCTGCCCCAGCGCAGGGAGGAGCTGGAGCTGCTGCAGAGAGCCCAGAGGAGGCTCCAGGATGAGCAGAGGGGATGGAGCAGCTCTGCTGGCAGGAAAGGCTGGCACAGCTGGCATTGTTTCTCCTGCACAGGAGAAGCTTTGGGCTGAGCTCAGGGTGGCCTTGCAGGGCCTGAAGGAGCCCCAGGAAAGCTGCAGAGAGACAATTGCCAGGGGGATGCAGGACAGCACCCAGGGAATGGCTTAAACTGATAGAAGGAAGGCCTAGACTGGATATTAGGAAGGAATTGTTCCTTGTGACAGAAATGAGGGGCTGGGATGGAATTCCATCCCTGGATCCCTGGCAGTGCCCAAGGCCAGGCTGGACACTGGGGCTGGAGCAGCCTGGAACAGTGGGAGGTGTCCCTGCCATGGCCAGGGGTGGCACTGGGTGGTTTTAAGCTCCCCTCCAACCTAAACATTCCCATGATCCCATTGCAAGAATATTTCTGTGGTCAAGCACCCAAGAACAGGGGTGGGGAACACAGGAAAATTCCAGCTTTCCTTGTCTCTCCAGTCACCATGGGACGTTTCCTTCTGGTTCAGAAGATCTCTGCTCTTCTGCAGCTCTTGGAATCCCTGTGAAATATCCAAAAATCCAACAGCACAGAGAGGGCAGGCCTCAGGCTTCCTTCATGCAACCCATTCCTAAACATTTGCTCTGGAAGAAAAAGCGTTGTTTAGTAGGAGTGAAGACATAATTTACTTCTCCTTTGATCCACTGAAGCAGCCACATGTCAGGAGTGCCAATTCTGTGGATCTGAATTGTCTGTTCCCACTCTAGGATTTTCCTTTGTTCCCATTTGGGATCTGTCTTTGTCTGTTCCCATTTTGGATCTGCCCCTCTTCCACTCTGGATTTTCCTTTGCCTGTTCCCACTCTGGATCTGCCTTTATTCTCACTCTGCATCTGCCTTTGTTCCCATTCTGGATCTTTGTCTGCTCCCACTCTGGATCTGCTTTTCTCTGCTCCCATCTGGATTTGCCTCTGTGTGTTCCCATTCTGGATCTCCCTTTGTTCCCATTCTGGATTTGCCCTCACCTACTCCCACTCTGGATCTGTCTCTTGTCTCTTCCCATTCTGGATCTGCCTTTGTTCTCACTCTGGACCTTTGTTCCCACTCTGGATCTGTCTTTGCTCCCACTCCAGATCTGCTTTTTCTCTGCTCCTACTCTGGATTTGCCTCTGTCTGTTCCCATTCTGGATCTGTCTTTGTTTCCACTCTGGATTTTTCTTTGGTCCCACTCTGGATCTGCTTTTCTCTGCTCCCACTCTGGATCTGCCTTGAAACCATTCTGGATCTTTGTCTGCTCCCACTCTGGATCTGCCTTTGAAACCATTCTGGATTCTTTGTCTGCTCCCACTCTGGATCTGCCTTTGAAACCATTCTGGATCTTTGTCTGCTCCCACTCTGGATCTGTCTCTTGTCTATTCCCATTCTGGATCTGCCTTTCCCTGCTCCCCCTCTGGGTTCTCCTTTCCCTGCTCCCCTCTCTGAGATCAGGAATTGCTCAGTAGCTGCTCCTGGCTCTGGGGTGTGTCCAGAGCAGGGTTCAGGCTCTCCCTTCCCTCAGCAGGCCTGGCACCAGGCCCCGTCTGTTCTTTAATTACATTCTCAACAGCTGCTTTTTATATATTTGTGTTTCCTTATTCCAACGTGGCTCAGGGAAAAAAAAAAAAAAAAAAGAGGAAAAAAAAAGAGAGCAAACAATGAGCAGGGTTTAAGCAAGAAACACAAAACTCTGCAACACAAGGTGCTGTCATGGGTGAGCCAAAACATTCCCAAGAAAAATGATTCCCTTCCCAGCCCCATGTCGGTGTTGATGCCATTATGGATGAGGTGGAAAGAAAGTGGATCAGGTTGGGACTGGATTAAGAGCAAAGGTTTCTAATTCAGCTTGACTTGCAAAGAATCAAACGTTGTTAATTACCAGCCACTCATCCTGACAGAGCCCTGTGGGATGGGATCATGGCATCAGTGGAGCCATTCCAGGGAATGCTGTGGAAACAGCAGCTCCCAGGCCTTGGAGTTGGGTTTAGGGGATGGATTTTTTGCACTCAGCTTGCAGGTGGAAGGGGAGCTGGGAATATCAGCTCCAGATACTTTGGATTTTTCCAGATATGGATGCTTGGGAGAACAAACTTCTCCCCACTCCTTCAGCTCAGGGGCACTTTTCCCAGCAGTCACTTCCCAGCAGTCACCTGATGATATCTTTGTTCCAGCAAGGAAAAATCCAAAGAGTCCATGGAAAAGGCAGAATTTGGGATTCCTGAAAGGAAAACCAAGGTTCTCCCTCCCTGGCCAAGCTCAGCCCCCAAGCTGGAGAGCAGGAAAGTTCTTTAGAGCTTTGCTGCTGCATGAGAGGTTGTTCTGTCCTCTACATCACATCTGGTTTGTCCCTTCCTTGTAAAAATAATCCTGTGACACCAAGGAATCTCTTGTCTTGTGTGATGGTCAGGAGAATGTGGACTTGGAGTAGGGATTTTTGGGGCTGGGAATTGTTTATAAATCATTGTAGACAGCACCAGAGCTGTCCTTCCATGGCTTCATCCAACACGTTCCTTGTGAACATGTCTAAACTTCTTTGAATTCATTTTAAATTTGGCCTCTTCAGCCTCCTGTGGCAAAATTTCCAGGATTTAATTAAAATCTGTGCGAAAAAGTAATTTCAAAAAAGTTGCCTGACAGTTTTTTTGCTCTTGAGGGAATAATATTCACTCAAAATATTCACTCAAAATATTCACTCAAAATATTCCTCAGTTTCGTCCCTGTATTTATGATTTTATAGATCTCTCTCTTTCATATTTTTCCTACACATTTTGAGGCTTTTCTGGTCTCCGGGAGGAGGAGAAAATGGGATTCAAAAACATCTGGATCACAAGTGGCTACCTCACATCTGGATAAAGCAGGATGGTCGTCCCTAAATATTTGTGTAAAGGGAAATTATAAAAGCAAGCAGGGTCTGTTTCTGTTTGTTGCTGAATGATGACAGAGAGAAGCAAAAATAGATTTAAGCTGCGGTGAAAATAGGTAGGAAAACAGGAGGATAAAAAGTCCTGGCCTCCTTTCCCAAAAAGCTCCCTGTGGAACAAGTTTAGGACCGAGGCAGCCAAGTCTGGGCTGGATGTTTCCTCCTGAGGAATGTGGTGGATAATAATAAAGTCCATTAGAAGTGGCTGCAGCCCAAAGGGGATAATAAATGCAGGATTGCAGTTGTCTCCTGAAAACAAGGCTGGAACAGCACTCAGGAGCACAGGTGGTAATGAATGCATCAAAACCCTAAAATACTTCAGGAATAAATGTGCCAAATGAGTGCAGGTATTAAAACCCCAGAGCATCTCTTGCAGGAGGTGAGGGAGGAGGCTCTTCTGGGGAAAAGCTGAGTTTAAACCCTGCCAGAAAAGTTTGTCTCTGGTTTTGTTTAAAGGGGTGAGCTCAGGCCCTGTTAACTCCCAGATCTTTGTTGTTCTTTGCTTTTATTTGCACGAGTGAAAGCAAAACAATTATTTTTTTTTATGGCATTGTGGCTCACTATTGAGTTCTCCACCCATGTGCAAAGGCAGAGGGGGTTCCAGTGCTCCCAGTGGTGCCCAAAGATGAAAAAAAAGGGAAAGAGGGGGAAAACCCTTTAAAGACATCTCGTGTCCCATTCCATCCCAAATCCCACCTCAGCCCTAAAACCCCCCCAAGCTGGAATGCTGCAACCCAGAGGGAGAGAATCTCTGCAAGAGATTCTTCTTTCTTGCCTGGTTTTGGGGTTTCAACAGGAATCATTTTGGAAAGTTTCAGTCCTTTTCACTGCACCTCATTTCATCTCAGTCCCTTTGCTCGCTCCATTTGCAGAATTTCTTTGTTCTTTTCCTTTCAGTTGAGTTTGATTTGATCATTTCTCCTTTCCAGACTGTTTGTCCAACTTTATTCTCTGATTTCAAGACCTAAACAACTCCAGATTGTTTAGAAGGTATCTCAGAAGCTTCTCTGTCCCACCTTGGACGTGTTTGAGGTGAATTCCTATCCCTGACCAAAAAACCCCCAAATATCCCCAGCAAATGTGGAGCCGAACATCGCAAACCGCTCATTCCTTTTGCTACCTTAGCACGACGCCAACCTTTGGACTTGCCTGCGATTCTTTTTAGCTTATTTGGGGAAACTTATAATTAGATTTTCCTCTTCCTCCTGCTGCCCCCTCCCAGCCCAGCTGATAAAGTGCCATAAATCCTGGCCTCCAGCCAGCCAGGCCTGAATTGGGCTATTTTTTGCACTTTGCACCATATGTAGACAAAAAAAAACTTGGGGAGAGGCAGAGTTTCTTATTCCTGGCATGCAGGAGAGTCCCTGAGAGATCTCATCTGGGCTCCTGGCACGAGTACAAAGTGGCTCTGCTTGTTTGATCTGCTGTCTTAAACTAAATGCAAAATCTGATAATTGGGTCAGGCAGGAGAAGAACCTCACTAATAAAGCTCTTTTCATTTCCTTTCTCGAGATTTCCCCTTTTCATCTTCATTTTCTCTCCTTCTGCCCCAGGAAGGAGCTGGAATCAGCTGGTAGCAGTGGGGCTGGATTGATGGAATTTCATTTTTTTCCCCCCCAAATCCTGCCTGTCTGTCGTCCTGCTGTGCTTCCCTTGCTCTCCTGGAACATTTTCCTCAGAAATGTCTCATCTTTTACAAAACCTGGAATGCAGGGTAAACGTTCCCCACAATCAGCACCTCCTTCCAAATAAAAATCATCCAGGAATTTTATTTCTTTTTTTGTCCTCCAGGAATGCCTTTCATGCTATTTTTAACAACATCAGAGGTTTGGACTCCCAGGAATAAACAAATTATTGGAGTTTCCTTGCAAACCAAATGTCTGCGAAATATAAAAAGGAGAGACTCCCTCATCTGAGGGATTTTTTTTTGGGAGCACTTTGGTTTTCTTCTAGGAATATTCAGGAACATTCATATTCAGGATCACCCTTGGTGGCTCCATGATCCTGCCTAAATTCCATCCCAAAATTCCAATTTTCCAACAGCAGATAATGCAGTTTAAAAAGTCCAGAGCTATGGCAATGATCAGTTTTCCTACAAAAATCCTCTCTTGTTTTTCCTCCACGTCTCCCCTCTAGAAATTTGGGAATTTTCTCCAAGGCAGGAAACAGATTTGATGTTTGGGGAAGAACCAAAGTAGGTTTCTCTTCAAGTAATGACCACAAACACAGCTATAACCAGGAAATCCCTGTTTTTCCCATTTTCCAGGAGAGATTTTGGGGGTGTAGCTGTTCCTGCTCTCAAAACTGCATTTTTGGTGTATTTATGGGAAGAGTTGTCCAACTGGAATCCATATAGGCAAAACTGGCTGGTTGATTAGGAATTCCTAAGTAATTCCTTGCTCAGAACTGAAATTCAGCTGCTAAAAAAGGAAGAAATCCCTCAAATCAAAGGAAAACTCTGTGGAAAGCCATCCTAAATCAAATGTATTGGAAGGGGATATTTTTAGCAGTTACATTTTCCCCATGCATTCCAAGTTCAGCTTTAAATACTTAATTCTGCATTTGGGGCTGGAGAAGGGACATTCCAGCAGGCTGAGCAATTTCATAGGAGAAACCATCAGAGCATGGAGCACAAGAGCAGAAAAATGAACTGAAAGAGCTGCCAGACACCCCCAGAATACTGAAAAATGAACTCAGGAAGAATATTCAGCTTTGCAGTTGTTAAATAAGAGAGAAAAATGATAATAAAAGGAGCTCAGAGTCATTTTTAGTTGTCACCAAAATATTTTTTTAGTGTTTTTTTTGTGGAGAAGATTAAACAAACTCTTACAGTGAGGTGAGACCACGAGCAGGGATTCTCAGCAGGGTTATTTGGATTTTTGGCAGGCAGGACAAGGCTCAGCTCCTGGGAGATTTTGTGGGGATGTGGATTTTTTGTAGGTTTAAATAATGAGTTTAAATATTGTCATTGTCCTGCTGTGGCAGCTGTGTGGATCCAGCTCTGGACATGGGACGGGGTTTTCCTGTGTCCTGGACATTCCCTGTCTTTGTTGGAGCCTGTTTTAAACCCAAAGCTGTTCCTAGTCCTATTTTTATTGTCATTCTTGCACATCCCATCCCAGGGAAGGGAAAGGAAAAGGAAAAGGGAAAAGAGGAAAAGGGAAAAGGAAAAGCAAAGCGAAAAGGGAAAATGAAAAGGAAAGGAAAGGAGAAGAAAAAGAAGAAGGAAAAGGAGAAGGAAAAGGAGAAGGAAAAAGAAGGAAAAGGAAAAGGGGAAAGGAAAAGGAGAAGGGAAAAAGAAAAGGAAAAGGGGAAAGGAAAAGGAGAAGGGAGAAAGAAAAGGAAAAGGGGAAAGGAAAAAGAAAAGGAAAAAGAAAAGGAAAAGGAAAAGAAAAAAAAGGAATTTCCTCGCTGTCCAATATCTCCCAGGAATTGCATGGCTTCAGTTACAACCACTTGGTGTTGTTAGTGTTGTTTTCATATTATTATTATTATTATTATTATTATTATTATTATTATTACTACTACTATTACTGTTATTTCTATTATTACTATTATTTTTATTTTTATTATTACTCCAGATTCACTGGTGAGGGTTTAATTCTCCCCAGCACTCTCTTTCTCCTGGATTCCCGGGTTTAGTGCTCCATTCTCCCAAGAACTCCCTTCCCTTGCCTTTCTCTCGGGTTCTCCCAGCACCACCCAGACTTTTCCCTGCCCTGCATTTTCCAAGTGACTCAAAGCCCCAACTCTCACTCGCAAGGGCAGAAGCAGCAACGCAATTATTGTACTCCAAAAAGAAATGTGACCGAAACAGCTCCTGACAGTGACAAATCTAAAACCCACTCGACCTGGAGGCCCCCGAAACAAGAGCAGCCAAATGTTCCCAGCAGTTGCTTAATGCAATTACTTGATTAGGGAAAGGCTTTTCATTTCCTAACCACGACAAGAAGAAGCAATAAAGCTGTCGATAATTTTGCAGACAGGGCTGAGGGCTGGTGGTCAGCCCTGACCACAGCTTTGCATGGCCATTAAACACTTCTCCATCAGTGCACCCAGAGAAGCCTTGAGGTGCTTCAGGGATTTCAGCTGGATGGGAATGACCTTTTCCTTCAGAGCTGCCAGGATGGTTTTAATCCCTGAATATGCAGCACATCCTGATGTTTTCCATCCATCCTGCATTTAAGTCATGTCGTGTTACTTCGAGGTGGCCAACGAGCTTTGGAGTTTAAGATGGGTCAGTGGGGAAGTTCTGATGCCTCAGGTTTGAGCTTTTTCTATTTTTCAGGTTCTGTGTTGCTTTAGTGTGTGGGGCTGGGCTCATATTATGGATGGTGAGCTTCGTGCACAGAGCAGGGAGACAAAACAATTCCTGCTCCAGCTGGGCACCAAGGGACAAATGATCCAATCTCAGCCCAGGAGCACAACCCCGTGGGCTGCAGAGAGAAAAACAAGCAGGGTGGGAGTGCCTGGGCTAAAGCTGGAATGGGACAATGAACTGCAAGGTCTGCAAATGGAGCAGAACTGATCCCAGGGAGAGACCCCGTGCCCGGCGTGCATTTTGGGGCCATTTTGGTTCATCTTGGGTGCAGCCCTGGCTGGGCTCTGGTGCTGCCCAAGGTGCATCCCATGGAGGAGATGCTTGGAATAAATCCCTGCTTTGTTCTTTAGCTCTGCCCAGCCTCTGCTCTGGGTCAGGTTCTCAAGGCATCAGTTCCCCTCAGAAAGTGCCAGCAAAGGGCTCCAGGAACCCTACAAATGCTTGTACAGAAGATGAATTCCATCAAGAAAAAAAAAAAGGGATTTGTCTTTTTTGATGACCACTTTTGTAGCCAGGGACGAAGGGAGAGGTGGGTGACACGTGCTCAGCTCCAGGGGCAGCAGGATCCATTTCCAGCTCACTTAAAGATTCTGAGGGCAAAACTATTTTGAACCCAAAGCTGTTTCTGTTCCTGTTCTCATCGTCATTCTTGCACATCCCATCACAAGGAAAGAAAAGGAAATGGAAAAGGAAAAAGAAAAAGGGGGAAAAAAGTGGGGGAAAGGGAAGGCAAGTTTCAAAAATGCATCTCATATTGTATACCCTGAGTGTTTGGTACAGGGCAGGGGGGGATCTTCACTGGGATTTTGTCACTGTGATCAGGATGGAACCTCTGAAGGGTTCATCTCTTACCACTGTGGTGAAGGGTCTGGGGAACATGAGGAGAAATACTGGGGAGAAATATTGAGGAAAACATTGAGGAGAACATGAAAAGAACATTGAGGAGAACATTGAGGAGAACATTGAGGAGAAACATGAGAACACGAGGAGAACATTGAGGAGAACACTGAGGAGAACATGAAAAGAACATTGAGGAGAACATTGAGGAGAATATTGAGGAGAACATTGAGGAGAATATTGAGGAGAAACATGAGAACATGAGGAGAACATGAGGAGAACATTGAGGAGAACATTGAGGAGAAGCATGAGAACATTGAGGAGAACATGAGAAGAACACTGAGGAGAACATGAGGAGAACATTGAGGAGAACATTGATGAGAACATGAGGAGAACATGAAGAGAACATGAGGAGAACATTGAGGAGAACATTGAGGAGTAGCTGAGGGGGCTCAGCCTGGAGAAAAGGAGGCTCAGGAGGGACCTCATTGCTCTGCACCATGAATGAATAAACTTAAAGCTGGAAGTGCTGGAAGTGCATCTTACATTAATCTTGGCTTCAAATTTCTACTGTAAATTCCTCCAGATTTTGCTCAGTTTTGCTTCTTCCCCTATGCAAATTTTATGCAAATTCGGTATTGATTGATGTCCTCCAAACAGGCATTTTCTGTGCAGTAACAGCCCTGATTATTCAAACTTCACTCCCTACAATGCCCTAAAATTCAACTTTCTGATTAAACCTTAAATCATCAAAACTGAGGAGTTTCTCTTCTCTAAAATAGAAAGTGAACTCAATGAAGGTGAAATTGCTTCATGTGTGGTAAAACCATTGTGGAGAAGTGACTGAAATGTGGTTCTTGTGGTCATTAATTCACATTTTGCCACCCTTTCAAGGAAATTTTACAAACTCTCCCAACAATAATCAAGCAGCAAAGGCTTGGTCAGAATTGTAAATAGAAATATTTGAGTTTCTTTGATGTAGGGACTCCAAAGCTTTTAATTTTTTTTCTCTTTTTTTTTTTTTTTTTTTTTTTGGCGTCTCTACACTGGGTAAGATAATTCTACTACATGGTTCAAAATCCCAACCATAAATCAAAGGTTTCAGCTGAGTTTTGTAGGACACAGAGCCAGGCTTAACTTCCTAAGCTTAACTTCCAACAGGTGTTTTTCATTACAGATCCAATCCCTGATCTCCAGGAACTAAACCCACCCCAAAAATCATTGTCTGCAACCAAACATCCAACAATAAAAGCAGCAGCAGCAACTCTCCAGTCCATTAAAACCCAGGGACTGGGACATTAATCCCACTCCTATTTGGGGTGAGTTAAGTGAGCTTCAAAAAGAGATTTTTGGGGATAAAGTACTGAGGGGTTTGCAAGGCTGACATTTAAGAGAATTCTCCATTTTTACTGTAATCAACCAAAAAAAAAAATTAGAACCAGGGATTTTTAAAAGATGGGAGATAAAAAGCTTGGAAACATTTAGGGAAATACCCAGATTTTAATGGGAAATCCGAGGATCATCTTAAGGTAGGGAAGTCAGAGAATGAATAAAATTTTTTTATAAAATTGTGTTGTGGAGAGGATACAAGTAGGGGCATGTCAGCTGTGAAAATAAAAATAATTATTTCCCAAGTATGAGGAAAAAGGAGGCTCAGAGGGTTTTTGCAAATGAAATGGGGGAAAATAAAATAAAAATAAAAATATGTAGAAAGAAAATAATGTCAATAATAGTAATAATAAATTTGATTTTAAATTAAGCTGAAAATTAAAATCGATAAAAATTTAAATAAAATAGAATAAATAAAATAGATAAAAAATAATTAAATTAAATAAAAATAAAGGAGTTACTTCAGGCTGGAAACACTGCAGGATGGGGAGGGAGGAATTGTTTTTCTATCAGGAAAGGGGAAGAGGAAAGTGTGGAAGTCAGGCTGAGCCTGTGGATCTGCTCCTGTCCTCTCCAAGAGCAGTTTTGTTCAAACTTTAATGTTTATTAGTTTTTGTTTCTATTATAATCTTGTGAGTTCTAAAACACTTTACTAACAAGTCACAAAATAATATTTTTTATCCCTCTCTACAAAATCTTCTAAAAATAAACTGTCTAATTAAGAAATAACACTTAAATTATTTTTACTTTTAATTCAGTAACTAACTACCCATAATCTATAATATAAACTTTTGTATTTAATGATACAATACTACTTTAACTCATTTTAAAATATCTTTTAAAAACCTACTATCTTAAAGTTTTTGTCTTACTTTATATATAATTACTATATTCTAAAACTTTAAACTTTGGGTTTTCTACTATATAATATTACACACTTCTATTCCACCTACACACCCATAATCTTAGTTCTGTTATGCAATTTAAAAATATTCTCGACAATCTCCAATTAAATATAATCATTTTAAATCAATACCTTTTAACTTGGTTTTTTAAATTGTATAATAGAGCTTCCTCTACAATCTCCAATTAAATATAATATTTATTTTAAAAAACAATACCTTTTAACACAAAGAAAATCTAAAATTCTCAATATCTCAAATTCCAACAAGGACACATTGAGCAAAGACGTCCAAGGCCAGGCCAACCCTCCCCACTTCTGCTTTTCCCTTTTTTGGAAGGATTTGGAGATTTCAGCCTGAAATTAAATATAGTATTTTTTTTTAACAATCAATACCGTTTAACACAAAAAAATTCTAAAATTCCCAATATCTCAAATTCCAACAAGGACACATTGAGCAAAGACGTCCAAGGCCAGGCCAACCCTTCCACTTCTGCTTTTCCCCTTTTTCAGAAGCATTTGGGGATTTCAGCCATGAGCAAAGGTGGGGACTCGAGGGAGGATCCTCCAGGTGGGTCTGGGTTTGGCAAAATCCCAAAAATCCTCTCTGGGCGGCTCTTCCCAAGCCTGACCACCCTTTCCATGGAGACATTTTTCCCAATATCCAGAATAAACCACCCCTGGCACAGCTTGAGGCTGTTCCCTCTCCTCCTGACCCCGTAGTTGGGAATAACCATAAATTTTAGGAATGGGACACCCCACAATGCCCCTGATTTCTCCCTGGAACCTGCCAGGGAATTTCTCCTCTTCGCCTTAAAAAAAAATCCCAAATTCTGCCTCAGATGTGGCCGCTTCTGTTTTGGTGCCTCCAAATCCTCCAGCATCAGAAATGCTCAACAAAATTCTTTGGGCTTCCTTGGGATTCTTCAGGATTCCTTGCAATTCTTTGCGATTCCTTGGGATTGATTCCTTGGGGTTTCTGCAATTCTTTGGGATTCCTTGGGGAAAGAACGACGTGAAGGAAAACTTAATTTAGGATATTCGGCTAAAATTCCATTTGCAGAAAGAGCTCCTTCTTTGGGGCGAAGTTTTCCCTTGGATTGCATGCTTGGAGGACATCAAGCAGTACCAAATTTCCATAAAATTTGCAAATGGGAAGAAGAAAAGTTGAATAAAATCTGCAGGAATTTACAGTAGGCATTTGAGGCCAAGATTAACATAAGATGCATTTCCAGCTTTTTTAAAATTTATTCATTAATTTAGGGAAGGAGATGGACACACTCAGATTCATTCCAGGCTGAGGAAATGAGACCTCAGACCAGGGAAAAAAATCACAATTTAATTTTTTTCCTCTCCATTTTACAAAAATCTGCTGGATCCCAAGTGAAATAAAAGTGCAAATCCGATTATTGGAATATCCTGAGTGGGAAGGGATCCACAAGGATCATCCTTGCCCTGCACAGACCCCAGAATCCTGCCCTGTCCTTGAGTATTTTCCAAATTAAATTAATTAGCAGGATTTTTCCATGCTGGCTGTGCCAAATGACTCCATTGTTTTCCAGGTGTTTTTCAATAACTCCAGGAATAATCTCCATCATTTCACCAGGCACTGAAGGGAGACTGGGCTCATTCAACCAGCGAGCCAAATTCCTGAAACAAAAATTCCTAAAAACCAAATTCCTAAATTTTGCCTCATTTTAATTCAGGGTTGAGAAAGGCTGAGAATGGAGCAGCTCAGGAGCTTTCCAGAATCATCTTCAAGTCTGGAAACAACTCTGAGAAAATTCCAGTTCTACAGAAAAAAAATCCTGCTTCTCTTCCTACACTAGAAAAGCATTTCCTTCCAAAATTTTTGCAGTTTTTGTTGTCAAATTCCTGCTCTCCGACACTATAAAATATTAAGAAAATGAGGAAAGCCTCTTGGAAAATGGGCCATGTTTGTCCTCCACAGGATTGTCAGGGATTTTTGGGGTAATTTGCTTTGTACCTGTGGTTCCTTTCGTTGGTTCAGGTGTCCAGATAAAGATATTAATGTGATTATTAAAATATTAATGTGTCTGATAGCACCATGAAAACTCCCTGATCATGGGAATAAATCAAACTTAAATTAATCTTCCACTTCAATTCTATCCAAGAAAAATGTTTTTTTTTTAATTAATCTTCCACTTCAATTCTACCCAAGAAAAATGGGTTTTTTTCAAGGGATGAGGAGTCCAAGGCAAACTGTGCCAGGGCCTCCCCACCCTGTGAGGAAAGGATTTCTTCCTAAAATCTCATTTAGGGTCAGTTTAAGACCATTCCCTTTGTCCTGTCACTCTCTATCCCTTTAAAAATTTCCTCTTAATAATTTTTAAAAGTCCCTTAAGATGCTGGAAGGTTTTTGGTCTTCCCTTCAGAACTTCGCTCTGCTTTTGGCTTTCCCGTTTTCCCTCAGCGCCCGGTGCAGGGGCAAAGTTTAAATCCAATTTATTGGGGTTTTTCCAGTTGGAAACAGGGAGAGGGGAGGTGGGAAAAGAGAGGGGAGCAGATGTGGAAGGAGAATCCAAGTGAAAGTGGTGCGTGCACACATGGGAGGAGGCTGGGCTTGGCCTGACGGGGTTTATTTTGATTTTTGGGATGTTTTGGTGAGATGGGGCTGGCTGGGACATCTGTTCAGCTCAGTGTGTGGCGGGGAGTGATGTCTTTCTTTGGGGGAGGCTGCAGAAAGTCCGTGGTGATTTCTGATTCCATCTGCTCGGAAAGTTCATGGAGAGTCTGGCAGGGGGCTTGGCTCCTTTATTCTGATGGGTTTAATTCCGTGGTGATTTCTGATTCCCCTTGGAAAATTCATGGAGAGTCTGGCAGGAGGACTGATCTCTTTATTCTGGTGGGTTTCATTCTGTGGTGATTTCTGATTCCACTTGGAAAATTCATGGAGAAGCTTCCAGGAGTCTTGGTCTCTTTGTTCTGCTGGGTTTAATTTCTGATGTGTTTAAAATCTGATGTGCTGATTTCTGATTCCATCCAGTTGGAAAATTCATGGAGAGTGTGAAAGAGGGTTTGGTCTCTTTGTTTTGGTGGGTTTCATTCTGAGGTGATTTTGGATTCCATCCAGCTGGAAAATTTATGGAGAAGCTTCCTGGGGGGGTTCATCTCTCTTTATTTTGGTGGGTTTCATTTCATGGTGATTTCAGATTCCACTTGGAAAATTCACGGAGAGTCTGGCAGGGGGTTTGGTTCCTTTATTCTGGTGGGTTTCATTCTGTGCTGATTTCTGATTCCACTTGGAAAATTCACGGAGAGTCTGACAGGGGGTTTGGTCTCTTTGTTCTGCTGGGTTTAATTCTGTGCTGATTTCTGATTCCATCCACTTGGAAAATTCATGGAGAAGCTTCCAGGAGGCTTGGTCTCTTTGTTCTGCTGGGTTTAATTTCTGATGTGTTCAAAATCTGATGTGCTGATTTCTGGTTCCATCCAGTTGGAAAATTCATGGAGAGTGTGAAAGAGGGCTTGGTCTCTTTGTTTTGGTGGGTTTCATTCTGAGGTGATTTTGGATTCCATCCAGCTGGAAAATTTATGGAGAAGCTTCCTGGGGGGGTTCATCTCTCTTTATTCTGGTGGGTTTCATTTCATGGTGATTTCAGATTCCACTTGGAAAATTCACGGAGAGTCTGACAGGGGGTTTGGTCTCTTTGTTCTGCTGGGTTTAATTCTGTGCGGATTTCTGATTCCATCTGCTTGGAAAATTCATGGAGAGTCTGGCAGGGGGTTTGGTTCCTTTATTCTGGTGGGTTTCATTCTGTGCTGGTTTCAGATTCCACTTGGAAAATTCATGGAGAAGCTTCCAGGAGTCTTGGTCTCTTTGTTCTGCTGGGTTTCATTCTGTGCTGGTTTCTGATTCCATCCAGTTGGTAAATTCATGGAGAGTGTGAAAGAAGGCTTGGTCTCTTCATTCTGAGGTGATTTTGGATTCCATCCAGCTGGAAAATTTATGGAGAAGCTTCCTGGGGGGGGGTTCATCTCTCTTTATTTTGGTGGGTTTCATTTCATGGTGATTTCAGATTCCACTTGGAAAATTAATGGAGAGTCTGACAGGGGGTTTGGTCTCTTTATTCTGGTGGGTTTCATTGCGTGGTGATTTCTGATTCCATCTGCTTGAAAAATAATGGAGAGTCTGACAGGGGGTTTGGTCTCAATTCTGGTGGGTTTTGCTCTGTGCTAATTTCTGATTCCATCCAGTTGGAAAATTCATGGAGAAGCTTCCGGGGGGGTTCACCTCTCTTTTTATTCTGGTGGGTTTCATTGTGGGACAAAAAAAAGGTTTTGCTGTGGTCAAGAGTGTCTTGGAGAGTTCTCCACTGGTGGTGGTTTGGGAGCCAGCTGTCCAAAACTGTGGAATTGTTTTGAATCAGAGAATCCCTGAGGTTGGAAAAGATCTTCAGGGTCACAGAGTCCCATCTGTGCCCACCCTGAGCACCACGTCCAGACCTTCCTTGGACACCTCCAGGGATGGGCACCTCCCTGGGCAGTCCATTCCAATGTTTAACCCCCCTTTCCATGAAAAAATTCTTGCTGGTGTCCAACCTGACCCTGCCCTGCCACAGCTCCAGGCTGTTCCCTCTTGTCCTGGTGACAGGAACTCAAAAAAAAAAACCCATTTATGATGAACCCACCCACCCAGGCTCTGCACAAACATCGCTCCAGGAGCCAAAGGATGCTGCTCCAGTTCCAATTCCTTCTTTCCCCAGCCTGCTGCTCCCCCTAAAAGCCACAATCTGCAGGCCTGGCAGAGGCACTGTCATTTTCCACCTCTCTGTTGGACTCCCCTCTGGAAATCAGGCCACTGAGCTTCCCTCCTCCTGATGAGAAATGAGCCCAAACCACCCAAGGGGGTTGATTTTGTTGGTTTTTTCCGACTTTCTCCACCTCAGCAGCCCCAGCATCAGCGTATAAAGCAAGGGTAACAAGTTTATTTGAGCAGAATTTATAGAAAGTTGTGCCCAGCTCTGCTGCAAACAGAGCCTGATGCTTCCAGGGGAATCAAGTGGCTCCAGAGCAGCTTTTCCAGCACTGCTGGCAATAATTAACCATTCAGACTGCACTAAAAGCTGCCTGGAGGCGGAGAGACATCTCTAGGTTGGGGATTTGCTTGAAAAAAAAAATATTAAAAATCAGTCAATAACACTTTGCCACTGCTTGGCTTTAATTTCCTTCCCATTTTTCACGGATAACCTGGAAATTCGTGGTGCCCACCCAAGGTTTGTCAGGTTTTCAGGCAGCAAAGCCTTTAAATTTCTGTTTTGGTGTGAATATCCCCAACATCTGTTCCCCAGGAGACGGGGTTGCTACCAAGCACTGCTGTCAGATTCCTCGCCAACAAGTTCCGTGCCTTCATGTGGTTTGGGTTTTGCTCTTGAAACAGTTAATTCTGCTTTCTTCTTTCTCCCATAAAAGCTAAATTTAGCCAGGATCTCCTCTAATCTGAACCATTTTATGGAAGTGACAGGGCTGTTAAAAAAAAAAACAAAAAAACAATTATTCAGGGAAGGGAGCATAAATGTGTAAAATAAGTGAGCACAGAGTTTTTTACATCAGATCTGTGTTCACCACTCGCTCTGGGATGAGCAGGGGGAAAAGTTGTTGTAAAAAAAGATCAAGTAGGCAACTCCAGAGACACGTGTAGTAGTAGCCACACACGGATGGACACACACAGAGCATCCCATGCCAGAATCAGGGCTCAAACAGGGGGATCCCAGCCCAGCTCACTGCATTTATATGGAAATTTTGTAATATTTGAGGGAAATAGGCTGCAGAGGTCACTCCAGCCATTCCCTGTCCCCCTGTCTGAGCAAGCCTGAGCTCCACAGCACATTCCATCTCCTCAGGAAGGGGGAGTTTTGCTGGGCATTTGAATGGTCTCAGGATTTCAGGATTTCACCACGCAGAAATGGAGACAAATGTAAAATCTTGGTTCTTACTTCTCTGCCCCTCAGCTTTCATCAAAGCAGAAGAGAAAGTTCTGTCTGCAGGAACCTGCTGAGAAATCAGGCACTGGTGAGGGGGCTTAGGGCACCACTTTTCCAAACATTCGTGGAATCAAGGAATGGTTTGGGTTGGAACAGAGCTTAAAACCACCCAGTGCCACCCCTGCCATGGCAGGGACACCTCCCATTGTCCCAGGCTGCTCCAATGTCCCCAGCCTGGCCTTGGGCACTGCCAAGGATCCAGGGATGGAATTCCATCCCAGCCCTGCCCACCCTACCAGGGAGGAAATTGTTCCCAATATCTGATCTAAACCTGTAATTTTTCAGGGTGAAGCCATTCCCTGGGTGCTGTCCCTGCATCCCCTGGCAATTGTCTCTCTCCAGCTTTCCTGGGGCTCCTTCAGGCCCTGCAAGGCCACCCTGAGCTCAGCCCAAAGCTTCTCCTGTGCAGGTGAACAATGCCAGCTGTGCCAGCCTTTCCTGCCAGCAGAGCTGCTCCATCCCTCTGCTCATCCTGGAGCCTCCTCTGGGCTCTCTGCAGCAGCTCCAGCTCCTTTTTGTATCCCAGTTCTGGACTGGGGCTTCACTGCCTGTGTACAGTGCAGTTTACACCTTTATTGAGAGTAAAACCAGGCAGGAATGCTGTGGAAATGCACCCTGGATCTTCCCCAGAGTCACAATATTCCTCTCCCCTCTTCCTTCCAGCCCTTTCCAGACATTTATAAACTTTCCAGCCTCCATCTTCCAAAAAACTTCGGGACACATCCTGCTGATTTTTTCAGTTCAGTGCTGTCAAGCTGTAGCCTCAGAAATACCTGTTCTTCCCTGGATCTAATTTAGTCTGGGCTATAAAAGAGGCCACCCAGCTGGAGAAGGAAATCCTGTTATCTCCATCCTAATTGCTAAGGGATTTTCTTCCCCTTGGAAAGGAGCCAGACGTGTGGTGGGATCCAAACCACAGAGAGCTGAACAAAGACCACCAAAAACACTCCTCCCCAGGCAGCTCCAAAACAAGGAGCAGGCTGCTCTTCCCACCTCAGGAAACTGGAATTCAGCCTCCCAGTTTGACACATTTTGCACCATTCTTCATGTTTTACTCCGTGCTGAGGGACCTGTCCTTCCTTTGGTTTTAAACTTCAGATTTCCTGGTAAAATTAGGATTAATGGATCCTTCTGATGCCTTGTGCAGGCTGACCCAGAGCAGGGGCTGGGCAGAGCTAAATAATCAAGCAGGGATTTATTCAAAGCATCTCCTCCATGGATGCACCTTGGGCAGCACCAGAGCCCAGCCAGGGCTGCACCCAAGATGAACCAAAATGGCCCCAAAATGCACGGCCGGGCACGGGGTCTCTCCCTGGGATCAGTTCTGCTCCATTTGCACCTTGCAGTTCATTGTCCCATTCCAGCTTTAGCCCAGGCACTCCCACCCTGCTTGTTTTTCTCTCTGCAGCCCACGGGGTTTGTGCTCCTGGGCTGAGATTGGGATCATTTGTCCTTGGTGCCCAGCTGGAGCAGGAATTGTTTTGTTGATTAATTTTTTAAATTATTTTGTGTATTACTATTAAGGAACCCATTGCTTTATGGACAGTTACCATACACTTGGACCTAACTGAAATTAGTTCTTCTTGTTCTATCCTGTTTTATCTATATTATTATATTCTAAAACCTTAAACTCTGAATTTTCCACCATGTGATGTTACACATTTCTCTTCAAACTACACACCCATAATCTTAATTCTATCATTCATTCCTTTCATCTAAATGCTATTACTACTGTGTGGGAATGCTAATTATTAGAAGCTGGAAAAGTACTGTGTTTAGCCTTCTGATCTGAGTTCTTGCACCTGCGAAAATACTGTGTCCTTAGACATCTCTAAATGTAGTAACAAAGAGTCAGAGAGGCGTGAGAAAGTAGAATACAAGACTGAAAAAATGAAGAAGAGTTGATGTTTAGCTTAACGAATAGAATGCTTAAGTTACAAAATATGTATGAACTTATTAACACTATTATAAAAGTATGTAACCTAATCAATAAATTAGAGACTAATGATCATCAACCCCTAAGATGTACACGTCTCTCCTTCACCTCCTCAAATAGTGACCCTTCCTTAAATAGTAGCATTCCTTAAATAGTGTATTTCTCCTTAAATAGTGATTTTTTCTTTTAACACTAGTGGTCAATTAAGAAACTACCCTTTGGTAAATGAATTTCTATAACACATTCTATATGTTCACAACAAGAGGTGTAGTAAGTGAAGATAAGAATTGTTTCTTATCCTTCTTGGGAAGGTTTGGTGTGGCCAGAGAGCTGCTGCCGCACAGAGGAAGGGTCTTTGTAGGAACTTTGTATTCCAGCAAAAGTTTATTCCAAAGCATCCCAAAGGGATCAGGGACAAAGATAAAACCATTTGCCGCACATTAGGAGAGGGGAAGAAAGGGGAAAAGATCACTAAGGTGGGAAGTTTTTGGTTTTCTCAGTGTTGGATGGGGCTTGGAGCAGCCTGGGGTAGTGGAAGGTGTCTGTGGTAATTTTGGTTTGGTTTTCTTTCCTTGTGAAATTTCCATACTAAACTAAACTCCTCCATACTATAGTAAACAAATATTAACATAACTTTAATTCTGTAAAAATTTAAACAAAAAAAGAGGGGAAAATAATAAAATTCCTATACCCCCAAAAAATTTCAAAGATAAATGATAAAAACCTTTACCTCTAAACAAATCATCCTTAAAACAATACCCTAGGAATTAAAATAACCCAAAACTACAGCTATAAAGAAAAACTAATAAAAAAATTAAAATTTCAGTTACAAGTTTCACCAAACAACTACTATTCATAAAAAAACCACACAAAACATATTTTCTCATAGAGAGGTCTCCATAATATTAACAAAAAAGACTTCTCTCCCTAAATAAATTTTTAAAAATATTTTAAAAATAGTAAACTGAAATTTTAAGTTTTATTTCTTTACATTATCAATAAAAAATTATAAGAAAAAAAACCTTGCTGTTTTATTCTAATTCTTATTACTCTTAATTACTATTAATCAGTTTTTCTTTATACCCTTTTAAAATTTTAAACCTACTTTACCTTTCTCCTAATCCTACCTCACAATAAATAAATAAATATATTCTAATAAATACACTAATAATTAACCAACACTAAGCCCACCACAGTGTCCCTGTCCATGGAATGAGCTTTAAAGTCCCTTCAACCCAAAGCATTCAAATTTTTTATTCTAAGTTTGAAAATAGCCATAAATCCATGAAATGTCAGTTCAGCCAAAATCTGCTGAATTATTTCAGCAAGGAAAAAAAAAGTATTTTGACCCTAAAATTGTACGCAGCTCTTTTAAATGGGATTTCTTTAATTTTTATTCAAATTGTTGCCTCCTTTCCCCACTTTTTCTTGCCTGCTTTACTGGGGGAGAGGAACAATCCCATTTCCTGGTGGATTGGATGAATTGGATGAATTGGATAATTTGGATATCTGACACTGCCATCCAAGTGGCTGCTCCCACATCTTTTTCTTCTGTTGTGTCAGAAAATCAATCCGTGACTTCAGCAAAATCTTGACACTTTCTCCCCTCCACTGAGAGGGCTGTCAATAATTTATTGTTATTCTCTCTTCTTCTTCAAAATTCCATTTTTTCTGAAGATGGATGTTGAGTTTTATCTCCTTTTCTGCCAAGGTCAGGATGAAATGTGTGAGAGGGTATTTCTTGTTGGGACTCAGATGTTTATCAGTTCTTATCTCTGTCACAGTCTCACAAACCCTGAGTTCTGCAGCACTTCACTCCAACAAACTAAAAATGGAGCCCTGGCTCTCTCTACAAGGCCTTTGAAGGATAAACTGTCCAATTAAGAAATGACAACTCAATTATTTTCACTTTTAACCCAATACCCAACCACCCGTGCCCACAGTGGGACTTTTTTATCCAATGCCACAAAACCACCCAAACCCATGGAGGAGAAGGGGAAGAAGAAGGAGCAGCCTCCACCCTAAAACCTCCATCTTGCTTTCTATCTATTCCTGTATTCTAAACCCTTCAGCTCTGAGTTTCCCACCCTGTGATCTCACACACTTCTGTTCAAACTCCACCCCTTTAATCTCAGTTTTATTCTTGAATTTTGGAAGCTTCTCCAGGCCCTGAGGTCAATGCAGTGTTCTCTTGGGGCTCAGTGCCTGGCAGCACAGAAATCTAAAATTCTCAGGGTTCCAACATCTCCCCTCCACAGAGGGGGCTGTTAATAATTCATTATTATTCTCTCTTCTTCCCCAAAACTCCTTTTTTTCTGAAGATGAACACCCCACGAAACTCTCTGTGCTGATGCTGATGATGCTTTTAAGTTTTATTTCAATTTAAATAAGTCCTGAAGGTGTTGAAGGTATTTTTAATGAGGAGATCTCAGTGATTGGTGATAAATAAGTTGGAGGGTGGAGGTTGTTTCACAGCGTGAGGCTCTGCATGCAGAAGTGAAGCCAACTAATTCTGAAATTGCATAAACAGGATGGTCTGGGGCAAATTAATTTCCTGTAGCAGCTTCTCGAGCTGGTGACGAGGCTGAGGGTGGGGAAGAAATGTTCTGATATTCTTGACAAACAGGAGATAAAAATGGCAGGATTTTTGGGGTGAATGTGGAGAAAAATCACTGGAAAAGGCAGCAGAAAATCCAGCAAAAGCACCTGCAGCTCCCTACGAGTCATTTCACATAAAATAGCGATTAAAAAGCGCTCTTAGGGGAGAGTTGCTCTGCTCCTCAATAATTTTTCTGTGGTGGTTCATAGAAAGGAAAGAAAGGAGGAAAAATCTCTTAGAGAACAGGAGCCAAGCAGTGTTCAACACATGAAGCACCCTGGAACACATAAAAATAGGGATGTGACCTCCTAAGTTATCCATGATGGGATTCCCTATATCAAAGCAGAGATCACAGGCAAGGAAATTCATATCCTCTATAAAAAATGGGAATTTTTCCAGGAGTTTCCCTCATCCATCCAGGGCAGAGCTTTCAAGCCTAAGCTATAAACAGGAGATTTGGGAGTGGAGGAGTTTATAAAGGCTCCTAAATTTCATTAAAGCCAGGGGAATCTTCTGTATTTTGGCTATAACCAAATATTCCTGGTTGGAACTTTTGGAGCACAATAATTTGTTTAACCTGCTGTTACCACCCAGCCCTTGGGTTTATTAGAAATGGTGACCTCCTGTAAAGATAAAAAGCTGTAAAGAAACACTAAAAACGAGTTCTGGTTCTTTGTCCTCCTGCTTCAGATTCACCCACCCAGATCTCTGGGTTTCCAACAATTTGGAGAACGGAGATGTCCCAAACATAAATTCTCACAAGTTCTGAGTTCCACAGCACTTAACTCTAACAAGGTAAAAATGGAGCTGGCTCTCTTTTTTTTATAAGGCTTTTTAAGGATAAACTGTCTAATTAAGAAATGGCACCTAAATTATTTTTAATTCAATATCTAAATACTTGTGACTCGCAATGTGGATTTTTTTTATTTAATTACACAAACAACTTCAACTCATGAAGAAGAAGGTGAAGAAGAAGGACAAGCTTCTGGCTTAAAACTTCCACCTTGTTTTATACATATTATTATATTCTAAAACTTGGCTTAAAGTTTTCCACCCTGTGATATTGCACACCTCTATTCAAACTCCACACCCACAATCTTAATTCTTTCATTCCATTTTGGAAGCCTTCTCTATGGCTTCAGGTCAAATGCAGCGTTCTCTTGCTTGTCAGCCCAGAAAATCTGAAATTCTCAGTGCCCAGGGTTCCAAACCTCTCTCAGTTTCTAAACACACCAAAATCCTCCTGCAGCCCCACATGTGCTGCTGACAGAAATTGTATTTTCCTACCTCCCGGATGTTCTAAATTTAAACCCCCTCAGCCTCCTGTAAATAACAATGAAATCCTTGCCCCTGCCAGCATTGGAGGCAGAGTGTGGATGGGAGTTTGAGACATCCCTCCCTGGAAAATGCCTTTCCTTTTATAGCAGAACAAACTGAGGATGTTTTCAGCTCAGCTCCTGAGCCCGGCCTGATGCTCTGAGGCCTCCGGCCCAATCAAGAGCAGAGCCCCAACTTCACGTCAGTGCAATACATTGTTAACTGATATGTCAGAAAATCAATTAATTACTTTTAAGTAGCAGTTAGGAGTATCCACACAATCCTGCCCTGTGAATTATTAAAGAAAGCCAGGCTGAGTTTGCTCGGCTGTCGAAAGGCCGGCTTGGAGGAAAGTGCAAAATGCTGCTTCTGCCCTCGAGCCTAATCAACGATGTTGGGCAGGGAGCAGGAGCCAAAAGAGGGGGAGAAGGGAGGCTTCTGCCTCCCAAAGCAAAGCACCAGAGACCTGGGATGGCTCCGTGGGTTCTCCTTTCTCTGGAGGTGCGATTCTCCGGATGGGAATAATGGAAAGAAACCTGGGAGCAGAAAGGGCCTTCCTGCGCTTCCACAGCTTCCCCCAGGGATCTGCCGGGACTTTGTGTCCCCATTTCCAGCTGGGATTGTCCCTGCATTGCTGAGGGGACACAGCCTGGGTGGGGCATCCCCTCCTGCTTTCCCCGTGGCCTGGTCTGGGGGAGCTGCTCAGTGGGGGAATAAATCAGGGAAGGTGGCTCTGAGGTGGGATTGGGGTTGGGATTTGGGATTTGCTCTTCTTGTGGTGGGAAACTTCTGTGAGAAAGGTCCAGACCAGGAGGCTTGGGCGAGGTTGTCCCATTGGTGTCACCTCCAGCATGGGAGGCTGCCCTGGGATAATGGGGGATTTGCTGTGGAATTCCTTTCCCAGCTGGGAAGTTCCACCCAAATCAGGGAAGGTGGCTCTGAGGTAGGATTGGGGTTGGGATTTTCTCTTCTTGTGGTGTGGATTTGCTCTTCTTCTTTGCTCTTCTGTGAGAAAGGTCTGGGGGGCACCAGGAGGTCTTGGGCGAGGTTGTTCCATTGGTATCACCTCCAGTGTGGGAGGCTGCCCTGGGATAATGGGGGATTTGCTGTGGAATTCCTTTCCCAGCTGGAAAACTCCATCCAAATCAGGGAAGGTGGCTCTGAGATGGAATTGGGGTTGGGATTTGCTCTTTTTGTGGTGGGAAACTTCTGTGAGAAATGTCTGGAAGGCCCCAGGAGGTCTTGGGTGAGGTTGTCCCACCCGTGTCACCCCCAGTGTGGGAGGCTGCCCTGGGATAACACAGGATTTGCTCTGGAATTCCTTTCCCAGCTGGAAAACTCCATCCAAATCAGGGAAGGTGGCTCTGAGGTGGGATTGGGGTTGGGATTTGGGATTTGCTCTTCTTGTGGTGGGAAACTTCAGTGAGAAAGGTCTGGAAGGTATCAGGAGGTCTTGAGGTTGTCCCACTGTTGTCACCTTCAGCATGGGAGGCTGCCCTGGGATAATGCAGGATTTGCTGTGGAATTCCTTTCCCAGCTGGAAAACTCCATCCAAATCAGGGAAGGTGGCTCTGAGGTGGGATTTCATTTAGGATTTGGGATTTGCTCTCTTCTTGTGGTGGAAAACTTCTGTGAGAAAGGTCTGGAAGGCATCAGGAGGTCTTGGGCGAGGTTGTCCCACCGGTGTCACCTCCTGTGTGGGAGGCTGCCCTGGGATAACACAGGATTTGCTCTGGAATTCCTTTCCCAGCTGGAAAACTCCATCCAAATCTGAGCTGGACAACCCTTGGTCTCCTCCCTTCACTCTTCTCCCTCTTCCCCCTGCCAGGAGCTTGGGAAGGGTTGGAATGGGAGCAAAGAGCAGCTCAGCACCCAAATAATCCAACCCAGGGTGGGTTTAGGCTCCAGCTCTGGCACAGACCAAGCTTTGATCCCTGAAGGGTTCAGTCCCGCCTTTAAACCCCTCACCAAAATCCCAACAGCGTTTGAGGCCTGGGAAATTGCTACATGGAGCTTTGGGAAGGGGTTTTGCTCCAAAACCTGATGGGTTGGGATGCAGCTGTGATTTTTCCTCTTTGTGGTCAGTGGAGATTCTGGCTCTGTGGGGTTCAGGTACAGAATTCCCAGTTTGGTGATTTCCAGGCACTGCAGAAATCAAATAACTCAAATTCCTGATGAATCCCTGTCAGGGCCCTCTCTGATGGTGTTTTTTGGCCTCTCTCAGGTCACATCTGAGATGGATAAACAGATATTTAGCAGAACTTTGGATCCCAACCTGGATCCTTCCAGCAAAACTCAGGATTTCCAACCTTCATCCCCCTTCCCTTCCAAGTGAGCAGAGGAAAATAATCTGAGGAGATAAATGAAAAATCCTACCCTGAGAAAGCCCCAGGCAAAGAGAAAAGTCAGCTCATGAAAACTTCAGCTTTTCACCAGAAAACTACGGATCGGTTTTGACTGGAAATGTTCTTACCTTTGGGGTGGGCAGTTGGGTTAAATTAGAGAATATTTAGAGAATATCCTGCAGCCAGGAGAGGCTGGGAGAGCTTCACCTTCTCCATGGCCAGCAACCCCCACCTCACCCTGGCCACAAATCCCAAATCCACTGGGCAGGTTTGAATCCCCACACAGGAGGAAAACTCCCTGAGGGGTCGCAGGGAGTGAATCCTTCCATCAAACCCCAAAAATAAGAGGTGCAAGGGCTCCAGGGTGGTGCCAGAAATGTTGGTGGCTTCTGGGCGGGCTTTGGTTTGGATATTGATTTGTGGGGTTGTTTTAGCTCTGCTGTGGGACAGCGCATAAAAGGAGCTTAGGAAAAGGAGAGAGGAAGAGTTTTTATAGGGATAATGGATTTAAACTGGAGGAGAGCAGGGATGGGTGGGATTTTGCGGAGGAATTCCTCCCTGGGATGGAATTCCCAAAGAAGCCGTGGCTGCCCCTGGATCCCTGGAGGTGTCCCAGGTCAGGTTGGACATTGGGATTGAAGCCACCTGGGACAGCGAAAGGTGTCCCTGCCCATGGAAAGGACTTGGAATTAAATTATCTTCAAGGATCTTTCCACCCCAAACCATCCCATCATTCCATGATTAAATCAAGAGCAACATTCAAGCAAAATTTCTACCAAACAGGAGCAGTGCTTGGCTTGGCTCAGACTTGAGGGCAGCAGAAAATTTGATTTTTTCAGATTTATTTCATCTTTTTCTCACCCAGCACATTCTGAACCCATCAGAGCCCCCAGATCTGGTGTCCCAGGCCAGGCTGGACAGGGATTGAAGCCACCTGAGATAGTGGAAGATGTCCTTGCCCATGGAAAGGACTTGGAATTAGATCATCTTTAAGGATTTTTCCAACCCAAACCATTCTGTGATTCTAAGATGAAATCAAGAGGAAAAATTCTAACAAAAAAAAAAAAAAAAATCAAAGTTTTTATCAAACAGGAGCTGTCCTTGGCTTGGATTGGATTCAAGGGGTGGCATTGGATGATCCTTAAAGTCCCAAATCCCTCTCCGAACATTCCCAGCAGTTTTCCCAAGCAGATCCTCACCACTTTGAGTCCCTGGGTTGGTTTTGGTGCTGGTCCAGCTCCAGGGCCAGGGGGGAAGCTGAGCTGACAGAAAATCTCATTTCTGCTCCGGTTCTGCCAGGCTCTGCTCAGGAAACCTCCCGGGATGAATTTAAATTTTGTCCGAAGCTTTGCAAACATCCAGGCGCATTCCCAGGTTGCAAAGATGCCTCATTTCCTAAATTTCCCACCCTAAAAGCATCCATTTCCCAGGTCTTGGGCTTCTTGAAGGAGATGGTGAGGGAAAGAGTGGCCATGACAAGAAAAAAAAGGGAAAAAAGAGTTTTCGATCATTTTCAAACACAGCTCCAAAGAGGGGAGAGGGATATCAGATAAAATTCAATTTTTTCACTGTTTTTTGGCTATCACAGCTCACAGAAATCTAGAATTTCAATAAGGAGGGCAAACCCTCCTGTTTGAGAAATTTAAAAGAAGAAATATGAGTTTATTCAAGCATTTAAAAAGGATTTTAGTGGGAACCCCATCAATTCCCAACGTTCCTTCCTTGAACATTCCAGGAAGGAGAAGTTAAATTCCCCTTTTTTGGCTGTTCTTTTGGGATATCAGAGCCTACAGAAATCCAGCATTTCAAAAAGGAACACAAACCCTCATGCTTGAGAAATTTAAATGAAGAAATATCCGTTTATTAAAGCATTGAAAGGGATTTTAGTGGGAACCCCGTGACTTCCCAGTGTTCCTACCTGGAATATTCCAGAAAGGAAAAATTAAATTCCCTTTTTAGGCTGGTTTTTTTTTGGGAGATCAGAGCCCACAGAAATCCAGAATTTCAATAAGGAGCCCAAACCTCATGTTTGAGAAATTTAAATGACAAAATCTCTTAATTCAAGCATTAAATTTTTGTTGGACCCAATCACATTCCTGCCTTGAATATTCCAGGAAGGAAAAGTTAAATTCCCTTTTTTGGCTGGTTTTTGGGTTATCACAGAAATCTAGAATTTCAATAAGAGGCCCAAACCCTTGTGTTTGAGAAATTTAAATGAAGAAATATCTGTTTATTAAAGCATTAAAAGGGATTTTAGTGGGAACCCCATCACTTCCCAATGTTCCTGCCTTGAATATTCCAGGAAGGAGAAGTTAAATTCCCTTTTTTTGGCTGTTTTTTGGGGTATCAGAACCCACAGAAGCCCAGAATTTCAATATGGAGCACAAACCCTCGTGCTTGAAAAATTTAAATATAGAAATATCACTTTATTCAAGCATTAAAAATGGATTTTTGTGGGAACTTCCCAATGTTCCTGCCTGGAATATTTCAGGAAGGAAAGGTTTTATTGGCATGGAGTGGTTGTCCTGCAGTCCAGGAGCAATATTTGAGGAGATAAAATCCTAATTTTTGATTTGAGCAAAAAAAAAATAAAATCCTAATTTTCGTTTTTATTCTTCTGGACAGCTCCAAGTGAAATCCATGTCACTTTTCCTATTCCCTGCTCATGGGACACGATCAAAAGGCACAGAATTCCCAACTATTTTCACTTTTTCCAGACAAATAGTTAAAAACCAGATTATAAAGCTGCCAAAATGTTTCTTTTTCCTTCACTATGGATTGGCTCACAACTAAATTCTGGCTCAATGAGGAAAAAAAAGTGGGAAAAAAAAAAAACAAAAAAGAAATCATAAAACGAATAATTCATTTTTCTGGCTCTCAAAACCTTCTCTCTGTCCCTGCAAGCTCCAGGCTGACTTTGTAATATGTAAAGTGGCAAAATTGAGCTGGAATTTCCCTTTTAATGTTCACCTGAGCATTTTTGCACTCACACTCAGGGAATCAAAAGCATTTTCCTCGTGAATTTTCCCTAAAATCCCCCAAATAACCAAACAAAAATGGGGGGAAATTCCTTTTTTTCAGTCTTATCAACTCTCAGTGGAGTCAGGTATTTCCTGCTGGAATTCCAGCATGAAATTCAAGCCCTCCTGGGGCTGTAATTTGCTTTTCCCTGGAGATCTGGTGTCCTCAGCCAGCCCCAGGATTCCTTATCTCCATGCCAATATCCCAAGGTGCTCCCACGGGATAAAGAGAGGAAAAGGGAGGGGAAAGCTGATAATAAAAAGCTGATAATAATTCAAATAAAAACCAGGAGAAAGCTGAGCCCTGGAGGGCTGGGAGGAGGAATTTGGGAGATAGCAACTCCAGGATTTATCTGCCCTGGAGCAGAGGGGGTTTGGCCATTTGGCCAAGCCCAGGAAACATCTTGGGGGCAGTTGATGAAATTTCAGCCAAATCCTCCTGTGACAGTTCAATGATGTCACAGCCCCGGGTTAGGCGAGAAAGGGAGAGTTTGGGTGGTTTCATTTCATGGGTTTGCTTTTTTTCCTTTTTTTTCCCACTCTTTCCCTTGGTTTTTCTCCTTTATTCCTTCATTTTTCCTTTCAAAATCAACCAAATATTGTTGTATTTTCCTTTATTTTTTTTAATTTTCCTTTTTCATTTTATCTTCATGTCCATTTGCACAGCAGCAAAGAGTTTCTGGATGGACTTTTCCCAGAATTCTGTTTTTTTCATCATCCCTCTTTCCACCATGGTGAAAGAATCCCCAGAAAGTGGAATTTGCTCCCCCAAACCAACAGATTTGGCCATTCCTGGAAAAGCTGGAATTTTCCTCCTATTCCAGTGTTTGTAGGGAATTGTGAGTTTGGCAAGTGAGGTTTTAGAGTTTTTATAGGAAATAATATATTTTAAATAGAAATAAATATATTATAGTATTATATTATATTATTATAGTATATTATTATATTATTATTATATTATATTATATTATATTATATTATATTATATTATATTATATTATATTATATTATTATCATATTTATATATAAATATATTTATTTATTTATTTATATAATTATAGAAATATATAATTATATAAATACATATTTATATAAATATATTTATGAATATATAAATATATTTAAATATATATAATAGATATATTTTATATATAAATATATAAAGAAATATAAAACAGTATTTATATAAATATATATAAATATAAATATAAATATAAATATAAATATAACTAAATATTTTTATATCTTTATATTTTTAAATATTTTATCTATAACTATGTATATAATATAAATTTACATACAATATAAAATATTCATGTAATATAGTCCAAGAAATTTTACACAATATAATAAATTTTTATATAATATCTAAAAATCAGATATATATAATATCATTTGATAATAAAATTTTACCACTGAAATGTACAATTGGAGCAAATCCCACCACGTTTTTTCCCCCACGTATTTTCCCTGATTTCATTGGAAAAATCCCAGCCTGGAATCTGGAAAACACAACCCAAAAAAAAAACCAAAAAAAAAAAAACAAAAAAAAACCCCAAATAACAAATCTTCCTCCTCACATCAACCACGATTTTGGCCACTTTTTATTACCCAGAACCAACCAACCAACCAACCTTCTCCTACTTGATTTTGTGTCTTCTTACCCCTGTGATCTTCTCTCCAATTTTTAGGAGAAATAAATAAATCAGGAAAGAAGAGGTGGGAAAGGCCAGGGAATAAATTTGGCTTTCATAAAATATGGGAAAAGAGAGGGAAGGGATCACCCAGGGATCAGCAAGGGCAGGAGATGCTCTGGGAAATTGAATTTAATTTGGATTTTGGTTGTTCTTTTCTCATGCTTGCAGTGCCTGCAGCATTTTGGAGGTTGGGCAAAAAATGGGATAAAATTCCATTTTACTCCATTTATCCACTGTTTTGCCACTTTGGGATCTGTTTTTCCATCCTTTCTTTCCTCCTTTCACCCCAGTGTTTATTCCTCCAGAAATTCCCAAGAAAATGCTGAATTCCACAGAAAGTGACAGAATTTGTGCCCAGGAAGGAGAAATTCCCTTTAAACATCAGAGTGATAATTTCTCCAATTTTTAGGAGGAAAAATAAATCAGGGATGAAGTGATGGGAAAGGCCAGGGAATACATTTGGATTTCCTTTATTAAATCAGGAAAAGAGAGGGAAGGGATCACCCAGGGATCAGCAAGGGCAGGAGATGCTCTGGGAAATTGAATTTAATTTATATTTTGGTCGTTTTGCAACTTTCCTCACTCAATGCCTGCGGCATTTTGGATGTTGGGCAAAAAATGGGATAAAATTCCATTTTATCCCATTTATCCACTGTTTTGCCACTTTGGGATCTGTTTTTCCATCCCTTCTTTCCTCCTTTCACCCCAGTGTTTATTCCTCCATAAATTCCCAAGAAAATGCTGAATTCCATAGAAAGTGACAGAATTTGTGCCCAGGAAGGACAAATTCCCTTTGAACATCAGAGTGATAATTTCTCCAATTTTTGGGAGGAAAAATAAATCAGGGATGAAGAGATGGGAAAGGCCAGGGAATACCTTTGGATTTCCTTTATTAAATCAGGAAAAGAGAGAGAAGGGATCACCCAGGGATCAGCAAGGGCAGGAGATGCTCTGGGAAATTGAATTTAATTTAGATTTTGGTCGTTCTGCACCTTTCCTCACTCTTTCAATGCCTTCAGCGTTTTGGAGGTTGGGCAAAAAAATGGGATAAAATTCCATTTTACTCCATTTGTCCTTGGTTTGACATTTTGGGATCTGTTTTTCCATCCTTACTTTCCTCCTTTTACCCCAGTGTTTATTCCTCCATAAATTCCCAAGAAAATGCTGAATTCCATAGAAAGTGACAGAATTTGTGCCCAGGAAGGACAAATTCCCTTTGAACACCAGAGCTTGGAGAGGTGCAATGAATTTTCCTCCAGAAGAATTTCAGGTTTTGCAGATCCTGATTCACTTTTAGGAGTTTATTTCCTCACTCAACATTCCCATCCCTGGAATAATTCCTATGGAATGATGGTGGAGGGGGGGAAAAATCTCAATATTTAAGGTATTTCCATGATGCCAGTGTGCTGTCAGGGGCCTATAAAATATTATGAGTTTAAAAAAAGTCATTTTCCATTACTGGAAGGAGATCCCTGAACATCCCAAATTGCGAAAAAACCAGGAGAAATCCCAAATTTCTCCCACCCAGCCCAACTTTGAACTCAAATCCTCGCCTCCTTCAACTGGAATCAAGCAGGCAAAAAATCATTTGAGGAGCTAAAATGAGAATTATTCATCTAGAAACGCCCGAGGCAAAAAAAACGAGGAGAGAGGGAGGGAGAGGAGAAGATGGGAAATCTCCTGTGAGTTTGGTTAGTGGAGGGAGAAAAGAAAAAAAAAACCCAGCCTGAGTGTGGCTGGATGTCATTTTTCAATTTGCTCCTGGTAAATAATGATCTCTGGGGCAGGAGAGAGGGAGGGAGAAGGGAGAGCTCAGCCCTGCTCGGGTTCAGTTTGCTGCTGGGATCCTGCAGGGTTTGGGCATCTCTGAACCCCCAAAATAACCCTGAAAATAGCCCTAAAAAACACCCCAAAAATGAACCCCGGGCACTTTGGGTTGGCAGCTCCCCTCTCCTGGAGCGTGTACCTGCTGAGGAAAAGAGCGGCCTCGGGGTGCTTTGGTAAAAATCCTTTATTTACTTGGTAAAAAATCCTTTATTTGGTAGAAATTCTCTATTTGCTTTGGTAAAAATCCTTTCTTTTCTTTGGTAAAAAGTTTATGTTTTTCTTGGTAAAGATTCTTTATTCTCGTGGGTCAAAATTTGTTATTTTCTTTGGTAGAAAGTCTTTATTTTCTTTGGTAAAAAGCCTTTATTCTCTTTGCTAATAATCTTTCATTTTCTTTAGGAAATGTTCTTTTCTTTGGTAAATGCTCTTGCTTTTCCTTGGTAAAGATTGTTTTCTTTGGTAAAAAGGTCTTTATTTTCTTGTGCTTTGTTGGGGATTGGGACATTAACAGCAAGAACTGGGGGGTCCTGCAGGGGTTTGGACATCTCTGAACCCTAAAAATGAACCCTGGGCAATTTGGGTTGGCAGCTCCTGTCCTGGATCATGTACCTGATGAGGAAAAGCAGATTTATTTGTTAAAGATTCTTTATTTTCTTGGTAAAAATTCTTTTATTCTCCTTGGTAAAGAGACTTTATTTTCTTTGGTAAAACGTCTTTATTCTCTTTGGTAAAAATTCTTTATTTTCTTCTCTTTTGTCATGGAGTGGGGACTAACAGCAAGAACTGGGGGGTCCTGCAGGGTTTGGGCATCTCTGAACCACAAAAAAAACCTGAAAATAGCCCTTAAAAACCACCCTAAAAATGAACCCCGGGCACTTTGGGTTGGCAGCTCCTGTCTCTCAGACCATGGACCTGCTGAGGAAAAGCAGATTTGTTTGGTAAAGATTGGGTTTGTTTGGTAAAAATTCTTTCTTTTCCTTGGTAAAGATTCTTTCTTTTCTCTTCCTGAGTTGTGTAGTGGGGATCAATGGCAAGAACTGGGGGTCCTGCAGGGTTTGGGCATCTCTGAACCCAAAAAATCAACTCTAAAACTGAACCCTAAAAATGAACCCCGGGCACTTTGGGTTGGCAGCTCCCCTCTCCTGGAGCGTGTAAAGAGCGGCCTCGGGGTGCTTTGGTAAAAATCCTTTATTCTCTTGCTAAAATACCTTTATTTTCTTGGTAAAAATTTGTTATTTTCTTTGGTAAAACTCTTTATTCTCTTTCCTAAAAATCCTTTTTATCTTTCATAAAAATTTCTTTATTTTCTTTGGTAAATGTTCTTTATCTTCCTTGGTAAAGAGTCTTTATTATCTTTTTGGTAAAAATGCTTCTTTTTCTTTTCCTGTGCAATGGAGTATGGATTTACAGCAAGATTTGAAGGGTCCTGCAGGGTTTGGGCATCTCTGAATCCTAAAAATGAACCCCGGGCACTTTGGGTTGGCAGCTCCTGTGTCCTGGACCATGAAGCTGATGAGGAAAAGCAGATTAGTTTGGTAAAGAGTCATTATTCTCTTGGTAAAAAGTCTTTATTTTCTTTGGTAAAAAATACTAAATTTTCTTTTCCTTTGTCGTGGAGTGAGGTTTAATGGCCAAAGTTCGGGGGTCCTGCAGGGTTTGGGCATCTCTGAACCCAAAAAATCAACTCTAAAACTGAACCCTAAAAATGAACCCCAGGCACTTTGGGTTGGCAGCTCCTGTCCTGGACCATGTAAATGATGAGGAAAAGCAGATTTCTTTGGTAAAGATTCTTTTTTTTCTTGGTAAAAATTCTTGGTTTGCTGTGGTAAAAAGTCTTTATTCTCTTTGGTAAAGAGACTTTATTTTCTTTGGTAAAACGTCTTTATTCTCTTTGGTAAAGATTCTTTATTTTCTTCTCTTTTGTCACGGAGTGGGGACTAACAGCAAGAACTGCGGGGTCCTGCAGGGTTTGGGCATCTCTGAACCCTAAAACTTAACCCTAAAAATGAACCCTAAAACTTAACCCTAAAAATCACCCTAAAAATGAGCTCTGAGCACTTTGGGTTGGCAGCTCCCGTGTCCTGGAGGAAAAGAGCAGCCTCGAGGTGCTTTGGTAAAGATTCTTTATTCTCTTGGTAAAAATCTTTATTTTCTTTGGGAAAAAAAAAAACTCCTTTATTATTTTTGGTAATTTTTTTTTCTCCTTGGTAAAGATTCTTTATTCTCTTTGGCAAAAATTCTGTACTTGCTTGGGTAAAAATGCTTTCTTGATTTTTCCTTTGCTGTGGACTGAGAATGATGAGGAAGAATTGGGGGGGTCCTGAAGAGTTTGGGCATCTCTGTACCCTAAAAATAATCCTAAAAATGAACCTCAAAAATGAACCCTGAAACTTTAACCCTAAAAATGAACCCCGGGCACTATGGGTTGGCAGCTCCTGTCTCTCAGACCATGGACCTGCTGAGGAAAAGCAGATTTGTTTGATAAAGATTGGGTTTGTTTGGTAAAAATTCTTTCTTTTCTTTGGTAAAGATTCTTTCTTTTCTCTTCCTGAGTTGTGTAGTGGGGATCAATGGCAAGAACTGGGGGTCCTGCAGGGTTTGGGCATCTCTGAACCCAAAAAATCAACTCTAAAACTGAACCCTAAAAATGAACCCTGGGCACTTTGGGTTTGCAACTCCTGTCCTGGACCATGTAAATGATGAGGAAGAAGCAGATTTGTTTGGTAAAGATTCTTTATTTTCTTGGTAAAAATTCTTGGTTTGCTGTGGTAAAAAGTCTTTATTCTCCTTGGTAAAGAGACTTCATTTTCTTTGGTAAAACGTCTTTATTCTCTTTGGTAAAGATTCTTTATTTTCTTCTCTTTTATCATGGAGTGGGGACTAACAGCAAGAACTGCGGGGTCCTGCAGGGTTTGGGCATCTCTGAACCCCAAAAATAACCCTAAAAATGAACCCTAAAAATGAGCTCTGAGCACTTTGAGTTGGCAGCTCCCATGTCCTGGAGGAAAAGAGTGGCCTCGAGGTGCTTTGGTAAAGATTCTTTATTCTCTTGGTAAAAATCTTTATTTTCTTTGGGAAAAAATACTTTATTATTTTTTGGGTGGTTTTGGTTTTTTTTTTTTTCCTTGGTAAAGATTCTTTATTCTCTTTGTCAAAAATTCTTTACTTGCTTGGGTAAAAATGCTTTCTTGATTTTTCCTTTGCTGTGGACTGGGAATGGTGAGCAAGAATTGGGGGGGTCCTGAAGAGTTTGGGCATCTCTGTACCCTAAAAATAATCCTAAAAATGAACCTCAAAAATGAACCCTGAAACTTTAACCCTAAAAATGAACCCTGGGCACTTTGGGTTGGCAGCTCCTGTCTCTCAGACCATGGACCTGCTGAGGAAAAGCAGATTTATTTGATAAAGATTGGGTTTGTTTGGTAAAAATTCTTTCTTTTCTTTGGTAAAGATTCTTTCTTTTCTCTTCCTGAGTTGTGTAGTGGGGATCAATGGCAAGAACTGGGGGTCCTGCAGGGTTTGGGAATCTCTGAACCCAAAAAATCAACTCTAAAACTGAACCCTAAAAATGAACCCCGGGCAATTTGGGTTGGCAGCTCCTGTCCTGGACCATGTAAATGATGAGCAAAAGCAGATTTGTTTGTTAAAGATTCTTTGTTTTCTTGGTAAAAATTCTTGGTTTGCTGTGGTAAAAAGTCTTTATTCTCCTTGGTAAAGAGACTTCATTTTCTTTGGTAAAACGTCTTTATTCTCTTTGGTAAAGATTCTTTATTTTCTTCTCTTTTATCATGGAGTGGGGACTAACAGCAAGAACTGCGGGGTCCTGCAGGGTTTGGGCATCTCTGAACCCTAAAACTTAACCCTAAAAATGAACCCTAAAACTTAACCCTAAAAATCATCCTAAAAATGAGCTCTGAGCACTTTGGGTTGGCAGCTCCCGTGTCTTGGAGGAAAAGAGCGGCCTCGAGGTGCTTTGGTAAAGATTCTTTATTCTCTTGGTAAAAATCTTTGTTTTCTTTGGGAAAAAATCCTTTATTATTTTTTGGGTGTTTTTTTTCCCTTGGTAAAGATTCTTTATTCTCTTTGGCAAAAATTCTTTACTTGCTTGGGTAAAAATGCTTTCTTGATTTTTCCTTTGCTGTGGACTGGGAATGGCGAGCAAGAATTGGGGGGGTCCTGAAGAGTTTGGGCATCTCTGTACCCTAAAAATAATCCTACAAATGAACCTCAAAAATGAACCCTGAAACTTGAACCCTAAAAATGAACCCCGGGCACTTTGGGTTGGCAGCTCCTGTCCTGGACCATGTACCTGATGAGGAAAAGCAGATTTGTTTGGTAAAGATTCTTTATTTTCTTGGTAAAAATTCTTGGTTTGCTGTGGTAAAAAGTCTTTATTCTCCTTGGTAAAGAGACTTCATTTTCTTTGGTAAAACGTCTTTATTCTCTTTGGTAAAGATTCTTTATTTTCTTCTCTTTTGTCACGGAGTGGGGACTAACAGCATGAACTGGGGGGTCCTGCAGGGTTTGGGCATCTCTGAACCCCAAAAATAACCCTGAAAATAGCCCTAAAAATCACCCTAAAAATGAACCCCGGGCACTTTGGGTTGGCAGCTCCTGTCTCTCAGAGCATGGACCTGCTGAGAAAAAGCAGATTTGTTTGGTAAAGATTGGGTTTGTTTGGTAAAAAATCTTTCTTTTCTTTGGTAGAGATTCTTTCTTTTCTCTTCCTGAGTTGTGTAGTGGGGATCAATGGCAAGAACTGGGGGTCCTGCAGGGTTTGGGAATCTCTGAACCCCAAAAATCAACTCTAAAACTGAACCCTAAAAATGAACCCCGGGCACTTTGGGTTGGCAGCTCCCCTCTCCTGGAGCGTGTAAAGAGCGGCCTCGGGGTGCTTTGGTAAAAATCCTTTATTCTCTTGCTAAAATACCTTTATTTTCTTGGTAAAAATTTGTTATTTTCTTTGGTAAAACTCTTTATTCTCTTTCCTAAAAATCCTTTTTATCTTTCATAAAAATTTCTTTATTTTCTTTGGTAAATGTTCTTTATCTTCCTTGGTAAAGAGTCTTTATTATCTTTTTGGTAAAAATGCTTCTCTTTCTTTTCCTGTGCAATGGAGGATGGATTTACAGCAAGATTTGAAGGGTCCTGCAGGGTTTGGGCATCTCTGAATCCTAAAAATGAACCCTGGGCACTTTGGGTTGGCAGCTCCTGTGTCCTGGACCATGTACCTGAAGAGGAAAAGCAGATTAGTTTGGTAAAGAGTCATTATTCTCTTGGTAAAAAGTCTTTATTTTCTTTGGTAAAAATGCTTCATTTTCTTTTCCTTTGTCGTGGAGTGAGGTTTAATGGCCAAAGTTCGGGGGTCCTGCAGTGTTTGGGCATCTCTGAACCCAAAAAATCAACTCTAAAACTGAACCCTAAAAATGAACCCCGGGCACTTTGGGTTGGCAGCTCCTGTCCTGGACCATGTAAATGATGAGGAAAAGCAGATTTGTTTGGTAAAGATTCTTTATTTTCTTGGTCAAAATTCTTGGTTTGCTGTGGTAAAAAGTCTTTATTCTCCTTGGTAAAGAGACTTTATTTTCTTTGGTAAAACATCTTTATTCTCTTTGGTAAAGATTCTTTATTTTCTTCTCTTTTGTCATGGAGTGGGGACTAACAGCAAGAACTGCGGGGTCCTGCAGGGTGTTGGGCATCTCTGAACCCCAAAAATAACCCTGAAAATAGCCCTAAAAACCACCCTAAAAATGAACCCCGGGCACTTTGGGTTGGCAGCTCCTGTCTCTCAGAGCATGGACCTGCTGAGGAAAAGCAGATTTGTTTGGTAAAGATTGGGTTTGTTTGGTAAAAATTCTTTCTTTTCTTTGGTAAAGATTCTTTCTTTTCTCTTCCTGAGTTGTGTAGTGGGGATCAATGGCAAGAACTGGGGGTCCTGCAGGGTTTGGGAATCTCTGAACCCCAAAAATCAACTCTAAAACTGAACACTAAAAATGAGCCCTGAGCACTTTGGGTTGGCAGCTCCTGTCCTGGACCATGTAAATGATGAGGAAAAGCAGATTTTTTTGTTAAAGATTCTTTGTTTTCTTGGTAAAAATTCTTGGTTTGCTGTGGTAAAAAGTCTTTATTCTCTTTGGTAAAAATTCTTTATTTTCTTCTCTTTTGTCACGGAGTGGGGACTAACAGCAAGAACTGCGGGGTCCTGCAGGGTTTGGGCATCTCTGAACCCTAAAACTTAACCCTAAAAATGAACCCTAAAACTTAACCCTAAAAATCACCCTAAAAATGAGCTCTGAGCACTTTGGGTTGGCAGCTCCCCTCTCCTGGAGGAAAAGAGCAGCCTCGAGGTGCTTTGGTAAAGATTCTTTATTGTCTTGGTAAAAATCTTTATTTTCTTTGGGAAAAAAATCCTTTATTATTTTTTGGGTGTTTTTTTTTTTCTCCTTGGTAAAGATTCTTTATTCTCTTTGGCAAAAATTCTTTACTTGCTTGGGTAAAAATGCTTTCTTGATTTTTCCTTTGCTGTGGACTGGGAATGATGAGCAAGAATTGGGGGGGTCCTGAAGAGTTTGGGCATCTCTGTACCCTAAAAATAATCCTAAAAATGAACCTCAAAAATGAACCCTGAAACTTTAACCCTAAAAATGAACCCTGGGCACTTTGGGTTGGCAGCTCCCCTCTCCTGAACCATTTACCTGATGAGGAAAAGCAGATTTGTGTGGGAAAAAAAAAAATCTTTATTTTCTTTAGTAAATATTCTTTATTTTCTTTGGTAAAAAAATCTTCATTTTCTTTGGTAAAGATTCCTTTTCTTTTCCCAAAGTTTTCCTTTGTGGAGTGAGGGAAAGCAGATTGGTTTGGTAAAGATTGGGTTTGTTTGGTAAAGGTTCTTTCTTTTCTTTTCCCAAAGTTTTCCTTTGTCGTGGAGTGGGGATGAACAGCAAGAATTGGGGGTAAAAAGGAACCCTCTAAAAGTCAGAATTTCTCTTGGAAATCAGCAGCTTCCTGCAGGTTTTGTTGCTCTGAGAAAAATGTTGCAAATCTTTGTAACCGCAGCAGTTTCTTCATCGGGAAATGCAACAAAATCACTTTTATTTCAAATATTTTTGGGCAGATGATGTCCACGTGCTGGAATTTCATGTGGGATGGTCGGAAATTTGGAAGTATTTGGCAAAAAGAGGATGAGGGATTGGGATTTGTTGGTTGATTTGGGTTCCAGGGCTGTTCCCAGTCCCAGGTTTGGTGGTTTTTAATTCAAATTAAATGTTCAGCCTCCAGGATTGAGGAGTTTTGCATCCCAATATTTTATATATACATATATATACACACACACACACTATATTATCTGTATAATATTACACATTGTTAATATAGTATAATAATATATAATAATATATTACATAATATCTATTATATTATATATGTTATATTATATATGTTATGTTATATATATTGGGTTATATAAAAGAGAATTATTATTTAAGATGTATATTATGTATATTATTGAACATAATATATTTTAATTATTATTTAACATTATATATACATATATATACATATCTATATATACTATGTTATCTGTATAATATTATAATATGCATTGATAATATAATATAATATAATATAATATAATATAATATAATATAATATAATATAATATAATATAATATAATATATATTATGTTATATATGTTATGTTTTATATATTGTGTTATATAAAAGAGAATTATTATTTAACATATATATTATATATATTATTTAACATAATATATTTTTATTATTTAACATTATATGTATACATATATATACTATATTATCTGTATTATATTATACATTGTTAATATAATATAATAATGCATAATATATAATATATAATATAATAATATCTATTATGTTATATATGTTATATAGAAGAGAATTATTTAACATTATATATATTATATATGTTATTATTTAGCATATTTTAATTATTATTTAACATTATATATATACACACATACATATATATATAGTGTTATATAAAATAGAGATTTAAAGGCTCTAAAATGAACTTTGGGGTTGATTTTGCATTGTGGGTGTCAGGTGCAGCATCTGGATTTTGGAAAACAGAACCTGGGTCAGATCTGAGGCTGATCCTGCTCAGCTTTGTTCCCCCCACAGCAAATTTCCTTTCAAAAGGGGTGGGCACTGCTTGGAGCTGTGTTCGGGGAGGTTTTTATCATAAATAAAAACAGTTCTGGAATAATCCTGAATTTACAACTCTGCTGAGGGTTTTGGAGCAAAATCCCTGCCCAGGACGGGTGTGAGTGCCCAGTCAGGAATGGTCCAGGTGGAATTCCTGCTCCCCAGGATATTGCAGATCCAGCAGATAAATCAAATACTCCAAGGCTCTCAGGAGGGGTGGTTTGTGCAAGGAATAACCTAAATATTTGTTAAATATTGCCGTGCACAGATTTGATTTCGTAGTTATAATTCAGATTATTCCCGCCTAAAAATCCTGCCAGGATTCTTTTTTTCTGGCTAAAAAAGCTAAAATTAGGGCAGGTGCAGTCCCTAATTTCATCACCGTGCAAGAGAACTGGAGGAAAACCAGATTTAAAGGCTCTAAAATGAATTTTGCAGGAATTTTTGTGTTGTGGGTATCATGTCCAGCATCTGGATTTGCTCTGAGGCTGATCCTGCTCAGCTTTGGTCACTCCACAGCAAATTTCCTTTCAAAAGGGGGTGGGCACTGCTTGGAGCTGTGTTCAGGGAGGTTTTTATCATAAATAGAAATAGTTCTGGAATATTCTGGAAGGCCTGGAGGGGTTTAGGGCAGGGTTGGAACGAGGCTGAAGGGAAAGGGGATGAGCAGAGCTGGAATTGCAGCCCTTGGAAACAATCCAGGGGGAATTCAGGGAGCAGGGAACCAGGGACAGCTCGGGGTCAGAGTTTGGGGATGAGGAGGCACCAGAGGGGATGAAATCCCTACGAATTCCCTACAAAATCCCTTTCCAAAGGGACAGGAGAGGCCTCAGGGTCCCCACCTGGGATGTGGGATCCACCTGGATCACCTGGGCTGCTCCTTCCCTCTCCCTGCACCAACTCTGTGCCCTCCCTGGCACGGGGATCCCATCCTGGCACTGGAATCTCCCTCTGATCTTATCCTGGCACTCAAATTTCTCCCTGACCTCATCCTGGCATAGGGATCTCCCTCTGTGATCCCATCCTGGCACTGAAATCTCCCCCTGATCCCATCCTGGCACTGGAATCTCCCTCTGATCTAATCCTGGCACAGGGATCCCATCCTGGCACTCAGATCTCTCCCTGATCCCTCCCTGGCACAGGGATCTCCCTCTGTGATCTTTCCTTGGCCCTGAAATCTCCTCCTGATCCCATCCTGGCACAGAGATCCCATCCTGGCACTCAAATCTCCTTTTGTGCCCATCCTGGCACTACAATCTCCCTCTGTGATCCCGTCCTGGCACTGAAATCTCCCTCTAATCACATCCTGGCACAGGGATCTTCCTCTAATCCCATCCTGGCACAGGGATCTTCCTCTAATCCCATCCTGGCACAGGGATCTTCCTCTAATCTCATCCTGGCACAGGGATCCCATCCTGGCACTCAGATCTTCCTCTAATCCCATCCTGGCACTGAAATCTCCCTCTGATCCCATCCTGGCACAGGAATCCCATCCTGGCACTCAGATCTTCCTCTAATCCCATCCTGGCACTACAATCTCCTTCTGTGATCCCATCCTGGCGCTCAGATCTCCCCCTGATCCCATCCTGGCACAGGGATCCCATCCTGGCACTCAAATCTCCTTTTGTGCCCATCCTGGCACTGAAATCTCCCCCTGATCCCATCCTGGCACAGGCATCTCCCCTTGTGATCCCATCCTGGTGTTCAAATCTCCCTCTGATCCCCCCTTGGCCCTAAAATCTCCCCCTGATCCCATCCTGGCACTCAGATCTTCCTCTAATCCCATCCTGGCACTGAAATCTCCCCCTGATCCCCTCCTGGCACAGGGACCCCTCCCTGGCACGGGGATCTCCCTCTGTGCCAATCGTGGCACTCAGATCCCGCCTGGAATAAATAAAGAGGAGTTGAGCTTTTGATGGGGATTTTCCCCTCCCTGAACCCCGGGGCAGATCCTGGGTGGGACAAACCCAACCAGCTCCAACCACTCCAGAAAAAATGGGAATTCTCTTCATGGGAATTCTCCCCAGGAGGAGAAGGAAGAATTCCCATTAGAAATATTCCCATTAAATTATTCCTATTAATATTATTCCCATTTAAAATATCATTCCAATTTAAAATATTTCCATAAAAATTATTCCAATAAAAATTATTCCAATAAAAATTATTCCCATTATTTCCATTAAAATTATTCCCATTAATATTATTTCCATTGATATTATTCCCATTAGTTTTTCCCATTAAAAACATTCCCATGAAAATTATTCCCATTTACGTTATTCCCATTCACATTATTCCCATTAATATTATTCCCATTAAAATTATTCCCAATAAATTGTTCCCATTCACATTATTCCCATAAAAATTATTCCCATTTTAATTATTCCCATTAAAAATATTCCCATAAAAATTATTCCCATTTAAATGATTTCCATTAAAATAATTCCCATTATTCTAAATAAAATTATTCCCATAAAAATTACTCCCATTAATATTATTCCCATTCAAACTATTCCCATTCAAATTATTCCCATTTAAAATATTCCCATTTAAAATTAATTAATCCCATTCACATCATTCCCATTTAAATTATTCCCATTTAAAAGATTTCTGTTAAAATTATTCCCATTTAAATGATTTTCATTAAAATAATTCCCATTATTCCAAATAAAATTATTCCCATAAAAATTATTCCTATTAACAGTATTCCCATTCAAGTTATTCCCATTCAAATTATTCCTATAAAAATTAATTAATCCCATTCACATTATTCCCATAAAAATTATTCCCGTTTAAATGATTTCCATTAAAATTATTCCCATTATTCCCATAAAAATTACTCCCATTAATATTATTCCCATTCAAATTATTCCCTTTTAAAATATTCCTATAAAAATTAATTGATCCCATTCTCATCATTCCCATTTAAATTATTCCCATTATTCCCACATTTCCAGTCCCGGTTACTGCTGAGGGTTGCCAGAGGATCCCTGCAAGTGCAGCCCCTGTGGGATCCTCCCTTGGGATGGGATTTCTCTCCCCTCACCAATGGGGATTTTTATTTCCCCTTGAAATTCAAGCTCATATTTTGCTCCACACTCCCCCCAAATCCTGGAAACCTCCGGGTTTATCCCAGCCTGGATTGGGATCTGCAGAGAATTTTTCATCTCAGTGGCAGCAACACCAAGTCACAGGGACTTGGACCAAAACTTCTGATTTTTCTTCCCTAAAAATCCAAAATTTCTCCATCTCTGGGTGTCCAGGGTTATCCTTGGGGTTCTGGTGCCTCCAGATCTTCAAGTTGCCCTGGGAAATGAGAAAATTCGGGATCTGAATCTCTTGGAAATTCCTGGTTTAGCTGACAGACACTTCCTCAGCTCAGGAGTCCCCTAAAATAATCAGATTGTGGCAGAGCCCTGAAATAATCGAGTTTTAATCTTTTTTTTGTGTGTGTGTTAAACTGGGATTGGAGTGGGAAAAGGAAGTAGAAGCGGGAAAAAATACTTGGATATTTTGGATCTTGATAAATAATTTTAAAAATCCGGCTAAAATTCCACTTACTCCCAAGGAATCGGGAGCATTTCCCCCAGGTAATTGTTGTTTTCTCTCAGGGAATGAGAGGGGGGTTCCAGGGAAGGACAAATCCATCAAATATCATTGATTCCACGAATGTTTGGAAAAGTGGTGCCCTAAGCCCCCTCACCAGTGCCTGATTTCTCAGCAGGTTCCTGCAGACAGAACTTTCTCTTCTTTGATAAAAGCTGAGGGGGGGGAGAAGTAAGAACCGAGATTTTATGTTTGTCTCCATTTCTTCGTGGTGAAATCCTGAAATCCTGAGACCATTCAAATGCCCAGCAAAACTCCCCCTTCCTGAGGAGATGCCTGGCATCAGGAATGGGCTGTGGAGCTCAGGGTTGTGTTGGAATGGGATGATTTTTAAGACCCCTTCCTTCCCAAACTATTCCGTGATTTTACAATTCTCTGAGAACCCAAATTCCTCTTGAGGAAGGGAAAAATCCATCCCAGCTGCAGAGTGATGCCTTGTACAGGCTGCCCCAGAGCAGGGGCTGGGCAGAGCTACAGAATAAAGCAGGGATTTATTCAAAGCATCTCCTCCATGGATGCACCTTGGGCAGCACCAGAGCCCAGCCAGGGCTGCACCCAAGATGAACCAAAATGGCCCCAAAATGCACGGCCGGGCACGGGGTCTCTCCCTGGGATCAGTTCTGCTCCATTTGCACCTTGCAGTTCATTGTCCCATCCCAGCTTTAGCCCAGGCACTCCCACCCTGCTTGTTTTTCTCTCTGCAGCCCACGGGGTTTGTGCTCCTGGGCTGAGATTGGGATCATTTGTCCTTGGTGCCCAGCTGGAGCAGGAATTGTTTTGTCTCCCTGCTCTGTGCACAGAGCTCACCATCCCATAATATGAGCCCAGACCCACACACTAAAGCAGGACAGAACCTGAAAAATAGAAAAGCTCAAACCTGAGGCATCAGTCCCACAGGGGAAAGAGCAAACCCACCCAGGAAAACCCCAAAAAGGGATTTTTGCAGCAGAAATTTCTCCCAGCCCCCACCTCCCCCCAGTGATTTCTCAGCAGTTCTGTAAATCCAAGGAGGAAATTCCTTGGTGACTTCTGACATTATTCCCATTAATATTATTCCCATAAAAATTATTCCAAATAATGTTATTCCTATAAAAATTATTCTCATTCACATTATTCCCATTAAATTATTCCCATTACAGTTATTTCCAATACCATTATTCCTATTAAAATTATTCCCATTAGAATGATTCCCATTCACATTATTCCCAATTAAGTTATCCCCATTAAAATTATTCCCATTAGCATCATTTCCATTAAAATTATTCCCATTTAAATTACACCCACCTTTTTTTTGTCCTTCCCTGCCTGTCCCCCTCTCCCTTCCCAGCAGTTTTAGTCAAGGGATGAACTTTGGGGTGCAATTTCGAGGGATGGGGGGGCTGAAATGAGGAAAGGAAATTCCCTTGGTGTGGGTGTCCGTGTCCATCCCACCCATTTCAGGGAGGTGCTGCAGAAAATTCCAGAAAATCCTTCCCCAGCTCCTCAAACAGGAGCCTCGTTCACCTCCCAAAACATTCAGGGCATGGATTGTCCTGTTGGGAATGGAAAAAGCTCTGGCGAAGAACGGGAGTGGCTTTTAGGGTTCTAAAGGGTTTGGGGTTTTACCCACTCTTATCACCTGAGGATCCTAAAAGTGATTTGGTTTAGCCATTATCACTTGGGGATCCTAAAGGGTTTGGGGTTTTACCCACTGTTATCACCTGAGGATTCTAAAAGCAATGGGGTTTTTGTAATTATCGCATGAGGTTCCTACAGGGTTTGGGATTTTACCTACCCTAATCACCTGAGGATCCTAAAAGCAATGAGAATTTAGCCATTATTACCTGAGGATCCTAAAAGTGATTGGGGTTTTAGGCATGATCACCTGAGGATCCTAAAAGCAATGGGGTTTAGCCATTACTACATGAAGATCCTGCAGGATTTGGGATTTTACCCACTGTTATCACCCGAAGATCCTAAAAGCAGTGGAGGTTTGGGGTTTAGCGATTTTCACCTGAGGATCCTAAAAGCAATGGGGTTTTAGCCATGATCACCTGAGGATCCTAAAAGCAATGGGGTTTAGCCATTATCGCCTGTGGATCCTAAAGGGTTTGGGATTTCACCCACTGTTATCACCTGAGGATCCTAAAAGTGATTTGGTTTAGCCATTATTACCTGAGGATCCTAAAGGCTTTAGGGTTTTAAGCCCCATTATCACCTGAGGATCCTAAAAGCAATGGGGTTTAGCCATTATCACCTGAGGATCCTTAAAGTGTTGGGGTTGAGTGGTTATCATCTGAAGATCCTACAGGATTTGGGATTTTACCCACTGCTATCACCTGGGGATCCTAAAAGTGGTTGGGGTTTAGCCATTATCACCTGGGGATCCTACAGGATTTGGGATTTTAGCCACCATTATCACCTGAAAATCCTAAAAGAGATTTGGTTTAGCCACCATTATCGCCCGAGGATCCTAAAGGCTTTAGGGTTTTAAGCCCCATTATCACTTCAGGACCCTAAAGGATTTGGGATTTTACCCACTGCTATCACCTGGGGATCCTAAAGGATTTGGGATTTTACCCACCGCTATCACCTGGGGATCCTAAAAGTGATTGGGGTTTAGCCATTATCACCTGGGGATCCTAAAGGATTTGAGATTTTACCTCCCATTATCACCTGAGGATCCTAAAAGCAATGGGTTTTAGCCATTATCACCTGAGGAACCTATAGGATTTGGGATTTTTTACCCACTGTTATCACCCGTGAATCTTACAGGATTTGGGATTTTACCCACTGTTATCACCTGAGGATCCTACAGGATTTGGGGTTTTAGCTGCCATTATCACCTGAGGATCCTACAGGATTTGGGATTTTTACCCACTGTTATCACCCGAAGATCCTAAAAGCAGTGGAGGTTTGGGGTTTAGCGATTTTCACCTGAGGATCCTAAAAGCAATGGGGTTTTAGCCATTATTACATTAAGATCCTACAGGATTTGGGATTTTACTCACTGTTATCACCTGACGATCCTAAAAGCAATGGGGTTTAGCCATTATCAACCGAGGATCCTAAAGATTTGGGATTTTTTACCCACTGTTATCACCCGAAGATCCTAAAAGCAGTGCAGGTTTGGGGTTTTGCGATTTTCACCTGAGGATCCTAAAAGTGGTTGGGGTTTAGCCATTATCACCTGTAGATATTAAAGGGTTTGGGATTTTACCCACTGTTATCACCTGAGGATCCTACAGGATTTGGGATTTTTTACCCACTGTTATCACCCGAAGATCCTAAAAGCAGTGCAGGTTTGGGGTTTATCGATTTTCACCTGAGGATCCTAAAAGCAATGGGGTTTAGCCATTATTACGTGAAGATCCTGCAGGATTTGGGATTTTATCCACCAGTTTTCACCGGGAGGTCCTAAAAGTGATTGGGGTTTTAGCCATGATCACCTGAGGATCCTAAAAGCAATGGGGTTTGGCCATGATCACCTGAGGATCCTACAGGATTTGGGATTTTAAGCGCCGTTTTTAGCTGAGGGTCCTGAAGGGGCTGCAAGTCCTGGAGAAGTTTTTCCAGGGCCTCAAATATTCCGATTTTTGGGGTTATTTCTCTCTGCCTGGGATGGGCTCCGGCACTTTCCCTGCTCCGGGAGGGATTTGGGGCTGTCCCAGAGATCAGAGCCAGAATTCCTGCAGGGATTTCGGCGCTTCCCAACCCTTGGGAGTCAGGGAATTCCCATCCACACGTCCCACCCCATTCCTGGTGGCGTTTTGGGTGATTTCCCATTGTGTGTGAGACACCGGTGCAGGAAATCAGGACAAAATCATCTTTTTCTTTATTGTCTGTCCCTTTTCCCCGTGCAATATTCCATTAAAAACCCCCAAATAATTTAGTTTAATTTATAGGGATTTTTTTATTCAGCTCAGGCAGTGGCTCCAATACAATAAATACTTGCAGGGATAAATCAACAACGTGATAAAAATATATTTATAATGGTGTTTTAAGCGTGTTTTGCTTCTAGCAAAGAACCAGCAGCTCCATGAATGAATGAGATTTGTAGGATCAGGGATTTTTGGGGCATAAATTAAAGGAATTCACGCGCAAAAGGGAAAAACTTGGCCGGGGAATATTGACCTGTGTTGTTCAGGCTGGTTCAAATTCACCCCAAAATTGTTGCTGCCTCTCTCTGGCGCTTCCAAAGCTCTCCCTGGCTGCGGTGTGGGGGGAAAAAAAATCGGGGTTTTGTGGTGGAGGATGGAAATCCCTTGGGGTTTGCTTCCAGCGGACATAAATCGGTGTCAAAATACAAATTGGGGAGGTTGTAAGAGCCGTGGCCGTTCCCAAGGCGATCCCAAAACCGTCTTAAATTTAGGGCTGCTGAAAACCCCATTTTGAGAGAAGCAGCAGCAGCTTTGCATCGTTTCCTATTCCCAAAAGCTGCTTAATTCCCATTTTTCCCGAGCAACACGAGGACAATCAGCATCACTGAGGGAGGGCTGCTCTCCTTATCAAGCAGAAATTAAATTAGAATGGAGAGGATGAACAGAATTGACAAAAAAAAAATACAAAATAAAACCCACAAAAAACCATTAAACTGCAAAATAAAAAAAGAAATGAAAAAAGTAAAAAACCCAAATAAAACCAAAGGCAGGCAGGTGCGGGCGGTGCTAATGGGGCTGTAAAATAAACGGCTCGATCTGCACCAAAATATCCAAATCTCCTCCCCGCGGTGTTCGCCCCGGCTGCTCTCCCTGATTTAACTCCTCACCTTCCCTGCAAAAGCTCCCGTGCAGTGAAATAGAAAATTGTCGCCTTTAACCCACGTGAAATGCTGATAACGTCGGGAATTTATGGGGGAAATGTAAATATTGTGGGTTTTCTGCTAAATCATGGCGTTTTCTGGGTCTCCCCACGTGCGTGGGGCACGTTTGTGTTTATTTTGCGTTTATTTCGTGTTTGTTTTGTGTTTATTTCGCCTTTATTTCGTGTTTACACGAGCTCGAATTGAGGCGAGATGCGAAGCAGGGAGTGAAACTCAGCTCAAAATATTCATGAATTTAAATAGAAAATCCTCCCCAGCTTTTGACTTAAAAAAATATAAAAGAACCAATTAAACGCTGGGTTTTTTTTTTTTTTTTTTTGACGTTTTAGCAGATGGATGCACATCAGTAAAATAACTCCTCTTATCTCTGCCGTGCCCGTAAAAAGTTATCAGCCACTAATACAGACCAGATGGGTTTTAAGCTGTGGTCTGCAACAGCCGCTCGCCCGAATATTTCTCTTTTTTTCCCCTTAAAATAGAAAAGAAAATTAAATTCGGGAGGGAAAAAGTGGAAAACACGGGATTTAAAAAAAATTAAAATGAAGAAAAAAACATTTTAAAGCTTAGGAAAAATTGAGGAACTTGGCGTGAAATAGTTCAAGCACCAAATTCGGCTGCTTAAAACCAGGGACCTGTTGCAATTACGGCGGGCGGGTGCTTTTTTTGGGAGGGACAGGAGCCGAAAATGCCCCTGGGCAGTGCCAGGATGGGCATCCCTGGGTACCCCCCAAGGGACAGCGGAGCCGGGGGATGCGGGAAACCTTCGCTCCTGCCGGGAATTCGGGAACCCGGCGCATCCCTGTCCCCGCAGCGGGCGCCGAGCTCTCCCCGCCGCGTTAATGATTTTTAAATTTCAGTTTAATTGCGTTAAACCCCCGCAGCATCAATGGCAAAACCCGTCCCCAAAGCGGCTCCCGGCGCAGCCGAGCATCCCCGGCTCCCGCGGGGCTGCGGGGGGCACAGGAGGGACCGCGGTGGGAGCGGCTCCCGAGGCTGCGGCGGCCGCTCGCCCCAAATCCCGACCCCAGATCCCCAATCCCGACCCCAAATCCCCAACCCCGACCCCAAATCCCCAATCCCGACCCCAGATCCCCAATCCCGACCCCAAATCCCCGATCCCAAATCCCCAATCCCGACCCGAGATCCCCAATCCCGACCCCAAATCCCCGATCCCAAATCCCCAATCCCGACCCCAAATCCCCAATCCCCATCCCAAATCCCCAATCCCGACCCCAAATCCCCAATCCCGATCCCAAATTCCAAATCCCCGATCCCAAATCCCCAATCCCGACCCCAAATCCCCAATCCCGATCCCAGATCCCCAATCCCGACCCCACATCCCCAATCCCGACCCCAAATCCCCAATCCCGACCCCAAATCCCCAATCCCGGGGTCTCCCCGCGCCCCCGCCCCCGGTGCCGCTCGGCCGGCGGGCGGCGCGCGCCCTCCAGCGGCCACGGCGGGAACTGCACCCAGCGCGCCCCCGGCGCGGCCCCGACGGGAGCGGCCCCGGGGGGTCCCCGCGACCACCTCCATCCATCCATCCCTTCATCCATCCCTTCATCCATCCCTTCATCCATCCCTTCATCCATCCCTTCATCCATCCCTTCATCCATCCATCCATCCATCCATCCATCCATCCATCCATCCATCCATCCATCCATCCGCTCTGAGCTGCCGGGGCTGGCGGAGGGGGAAGCGGCCCGCGGGTGGCCGCGGCGAGGGGCGGGGATGCGGCGGGCGAGGGGGGTGAGAGTTGGCGGAGGGAAGCGCAAAAACAGCGGCGGGGACGGGTCGGGATCGCCCCGTTCCCGGTCTGGGTTCCGGCAGTGGCAGGGACGGGTCGCGATCGCCCCGTTCCCGGTCTGGGTTACGCTCGCGCAATCGGCGAGCGTAGAAATTAAAAAAAAAAAAAAAAAAAAAAAATTAAAAAAAAATTTAAAAGCCACCGAAACCAAAGAAACCCCAGCCCGAGCCGGCAGCCCCGCCTCCCCTCCCCGGCATCCTCGCTCCCGGCTCCGCGGGCTCACAGCGACCGGCGGCTGGCGACCCGACCCGCTGGTGGCCGTGTGGCTGTGCCCGAGCTGTCCCCGGCGGTGCTGTCCCCGCGCTGGGCTGTGCAGAGGAGGAGGAGAAGGAGGAGGAGGAGGAGGAGGAGGAGGAAGGCTGGCAGGGATGGCCCTGGCTGGCAGCGCCGCCACCGCCCCAACAAAGCAGCGGCGCCGGGCGCCCCTCGGGGCCGAGGCTGCGGCGGGGACACCAAAGCGGCGGCGGCCGTGTCCGGGACCCCCCAGGTGTCCCCCCCAAAAGCCCCGGAGCGGAGAGCGCCGGGAGGAGCGGGGCCGGTGGCGGGGCGGCTCTGCGGGCACCGGGGGCGGGCAGGGCGAGCCGGGGCAGCCTCGGCCGGGGGTCGCGGAGCCGCGGGTGCCGCTGTCCGGGCGCCCCGGGGGACGAGGCGCGGCCGCGCTGTCCCCGCCGAGCCGGCGCTCGGCCCGCGCCGATCCCGGGAGCCCCCGGCCCGCGGCCGCGCCCCGGTAGGGCCGTGATTGGCCGGTGCCCTCCCCGTATGCAAAGCACCGGGGGAATGACATTCCTCCGCACGCCTCCGCCGCCCCGACTCGCTCCCGGCCACCTCCAGCCAGCCCGGCGGCCGCCGGCCGGGCGCGCTCGCCCCGCGCATCCCGTCCCGTCCCACCCCGTCCCGTCCCGTCCCGTTCCCGGCAGGAATTCTCCGAAGCTGCGGCCGTGGAGCGGAGGCTGGAGCTGCTTCTAAAGCCGGCGGCGACTCCGGGGTTTGATCGCGCCCGCCGCTCTCCGCCGCTGCCGCCGCCGCGTTCCGCAGAAGGAAAAGATTTCACCCGTTCAAAAGTAGAGATTTCGCTGAGTGGGGAGGGGTGGTTTTATTACTTTTTTCTTTTTTTTTTTTTTTTTTTTTTTTTTGGCTTTTAAAATTTTTATTTTTCTGCCGCCGCCGGTGGTTTTGGGTTTCTGTGTGCGCGGCGGGCTCCGTCCCGCAGGACGAGAGGGAGAAAAGCCGTGTTGGCCAAAGCAGCCTTCCACCTGCTGCGGTTCAAACAGTGTTAAGCAGCCGGTTCCTGTGGCCGAATTAGAGGAAGACTGCCTGAGATACTGAAAAAAAAAAAAAAAAAAGGAGAATTGGCAACGAGCGCCGAAGTTGTTGCAGACTGTTGGTTTGACTGCTGAGGAGGACGTGAGTGGGAGAGAGAGAGCGCTGTTGCACACACAAAACCACAGAGAGAACCCACAATTTAACCAACATCCCCAACCCCGAGTTTGCAGCTGTTTGGACCTCTCAGCTCCGGCTCTTGCGATCGGCTCTGACTTTTCTTTAAATTAATGAAAGGCGTTGTACCAAAGATAGAGATTTGAAGCTTGAATGCCATGCACTGAGCTTTTCTTTTCTTTTTTTTTTTTTTCTTTTTTTTTTTCTTTTTTTTTTTTTTCCTTTTTGCGCAAGAATGATTGAAAGGTCGTGACAGGAGCGCTCTTAGAGCAACGCCAAGCAAACTACTGAAGCTCATTTTCAAGGCTGCTTTAAAAAAAAAAAAAAAGAAAAGAAAAGAAAAGAAAAGAAAAGAAAAGAAAAGAAAAGAAAAGAAAAGAAAAGAAAAGAAAAGAAAAAGAAAATCTGGCGGAGAACATTAATGGATTCCTGTTGTGTTTAAATTCTCTACAGATTCTATTGTAAATATTTGATGAAGTCCGGTAGATGTGCGTGTGCGTGAGCGTGCGGCCGTGAATTTCTATCCAGTCGTAGCCAGCTGACCTTTGCTCAGCGAGCCGAGCTCTCGATCCGCCTCCTCCGAGGAACAGCCCCGAATTTCCCTCCAGGAGCGATTTTCGCCTCCAGAAGACGCCGGCGCCTTTTGGTTTCTCTTGGGACGGGACAGAAATCACCTGGAAGGACCTGGGGAGCGCGGGCTCTGTTTCCTCCTCGGCGCCCGCTCGCCTCCCCGATTTCCCTTTGGGATGAGCTTTGGCCCCGCTCGCTCTCCGCGCCCCGGCCGCGATAAAGCCTCGCGTTTATCGGATTAACGGGATCTGTTCCGCCGGGCCGGGAAGCCGAGAGTCGAGGCTATCGGCAAACAGCAGATTAACCGGGGGCACTGGCGCGGCCTCTCCTGGGAGCGGGGGCTCAGCCCGCGCCCGTTTATGTTGTTCCCCCGAGAGCGGCTCGCTGAGGAGTTGCGCTCGCTAGGAACTCAGTGGAGGTGTTGTGTGGCTCTAAAGGCTTGTTGTGATGCGTATCCCCGTAGATACCAGCACCAGCCGCCGCTTCACGCCGCCCTCCACCACGCTGAGCCCGGGGAAGATGAGCGAGCCGCTGGCGCTGCCCGGCGCCGAGCACAGCGGGGGCTTTGCCGGGGAAGCTGCGCAGCGCCGACCGCAGCATGGTGGAGGTCCTGGCGGATCACCCCGGGGAGCTGGTGCGCACCGACAGCCCCAACTTCCTCTGCTCCGTGCTGCCCACGCACTGGCGCTGCAACAAGACGCTGCCCATCGCCTTCAAGGTAGGTGCCGGGCAGGGGTGGGTGGGGATTGGGGAGAAAAGCGGGGAAGGGATGCGGGGATGGGGGCTCGGATCTGCTCCCGGCTCGCTCGGTGCTTCCCTCCTTCCATCCTTTACTTTCTTTCCTTCCTTCCACCCTTTCCCTCCTTCTTCCTTTCCTTTCCTTTCCTTTCCTTTCCTTTCCTTTCCTTTCCTTTCCTTTCCTTTCCTTTCCTTTCCTTTCCTTTCCTTTCCTTTCCTTTCCTTTCCTTTCCTTTCCTTTCCTTTCCTTTCCTTTCCTTTCCTTTCCTTTCCTTTCCCTCCTTTCCATCCCATTCCTTATTCCTTCCATCCCTCCTTCCTTCCACCCTTTCCTTCTTTTCATCCCTTCCCTTCTCCTTTTCCTTCCATCCTTTTCTTTCCCTCCTCCCTTCCATCCTTTCCCTCCTTCCTTCGATCCTTTCTATCCCTCCTTCCATCCTTTCCTTTCCCTCCATCCATCCTTTTTCTTTCCCTTCTTCTTTCCTTTCCCTCCATCCATCCTTTTCTTTCCCTTCTTCTTTTCTTTCCTTTCCCTCCTTCCTTCCTTCCATCCTTTTCTTTCCTTTCCCTCCATCCATCTTTTTCTTTCCCTTCTTCTTTTCTTTCCTTTCCCTCCTTCCTTCCTTCCATCCTTTCCTTTCCTTCCCCTCCATCCTTTCCGTCCTACCCCCCGCGCTCGGGGCCAGCCGGGGAATGCCGAGGGCCGGGAAAGCTCCCTGCAGCCGCTGCCTCCCTCTCTCCCCGCCCGGAGCTCAGGCAGTGACAGGCGGCTCTGCTCAGGGAGGAGAAACAGAAATAAATGCATTTTCTATCCAAAAGCCGGCCCCGCGGAGCTCGGCTGAGCTGGGCAGGGATGCCGCAGCTGGACACGGGCGGCGCGGAGCTGGAGGAGCCCCGGGATCCCCCAGAAGTCGCCCAGGGTGGTGGCAGGTCCCTCTGTCCCCCTGTCCCCTGTCCCCCTGTCCCTCTGTCCTTCTGTCACCCACGGGGGACACCCGCCCGCAGCCCCGGGACTTTCCCCTGCCAGGGACTCTCGGAGGGACAAAACACCGCAAAACAACCGAGGGACGGAACAGCACGGAACAGCCCAGCGACAATCCCAAACCCCACATTTCCTCTTTCACTGCCCGGGGTTAACAACAGCAAAAGCCGCGGCCTAACCCGGGCAGCCCGCTGGGAATTCTCCCCGTGTTTGCAGAGTCCCTTGCAAAATCCAAGTAAAATCCGGGAAAAGAAGGGGGAAAAAATCAGGGAAAAGAAGGGGAGAGGGAATGGGAGAGAACATCCTGGCCCGAGCAGTGCGGGGGATGCTTGTGGCGCTTTCCTCCCTTCCCGTTACCCGGCTCCCAGGAAAATCCTCCTCCCTTGGAGTAAAATCCTCCTCCCTTGGAGTAAATTCTTCCCCCTTGGAGTAAATTCTTCCCCCTTGGAGTAAATTCTTCCCCCTTGGAGTAAATTCTTCCTCCCCTCGCTCACGCTGTTGTTTTTTTGACCCGGGACTGTGGCTGGCTCCCTGAACTCGCTGTTTTCTCTGAAATTTGGCTCCTGAGCGAGGGGTGGAAAAGGGAATTCTTCTCCTTTTATCCGAGCCGGGAGCCGCACGGACACGCAGCTCCTGGGAGCCCCGGGGGTTGATTTAGGATCGGGATTTGCCAAGCCCGAGCTTTTTTTGCGGTCACTAAACCCCGGCATAACTATTTCTTTTTGTGTGTGTGTTGAAGGCCACCAGGCTGGAGCCTTTCCTGTGTTTTGGGGAGAGGAGAAAGGAGGGAGAAGGGAATCAGCTCAGCTTCGGGAATTCCTGCTGAGGAGGGAAAAGTTTTATTGTGTCTGCTCTCGTTTTCCGCAGATAAGAGCGGGGCAAAGGGAGGAACCGATCGCGGGGTCACTTCCTAAATTCCCACATTTAGATTAATTATTACACTCGCTCCCCACGCACCGGGCTCTTAATTAGCCGGGAAGTTTTTCCTGCTGGAAAAATCCGGGAGTGAAAAGCGCTCCGCCCCGCCGGGAAGGGAGATGAGAGAAATCCCGGTTTTTCCTGAGGGATCCCAATGCGGGTGACATCCCGGAGGAAGGACAGGAGAAGCGGCTCTTCCCCCTCCTGCTCGATCCTCATCCCATCCCTGGGAATGCCGCGGTGATGGGGAAATCGCCCCTGGAAAAAAATAAAAATTCCTGGGGGTTTCAGAGATTCCCGCAGCCGCTTTCCCTCCTCTGTCCCCAGCAGTCTCAGCGTTCACCCCGCTCCAAAAATCAGCTTCTCCAGGAGTTTGGAAAACTGGGATCATTCCACCTGGAAATAAACAGTAGAAAAATAAAATAAAATAAAATAAATCATTCTCAAGCCCACCCAAAAATGAGGAGAAGGTTTCATTAGGAGAGCCGGGAAGGGTGGGCTGGGAGGCACCTGCTGCCCCCGTGTTCTTCATCTTCTCCCCCAAATTCTCTCTCCGTGCATGGCTGAGAAATAAACCCTGAAAGGATTTGTCACATCTCAGTGGTTTTCTACTAAATATTAACTCTCTGCAAAGCCAGTTTTTAAAAAAAATCAGGGTTTTTCAGGTTGTTTGGCCAAGGGGGGGAAAAAGATTCACTTCAGATCATTCCTCTGGTGCCAATATTTTCGTTTGCATCTTAGAAAATGCTCTGGGGTTTATCAGGTATTTGTTCTTTTTACTCATTATAGGAATAAAAAGAGGCAGGCAGAGAGGTTTTCTCCTCACATTCAGAAAAATCCACTAAAAAATCTGCAGGGTTGGGAAATTACTTCAAACCCAAGTGATCAATTTTCATTGGTTTTCCCTAAATTTAAGAATGATTCTGAGAAACTTAAAAAATAGTTCACAATAACCAATAAGGTGCCATATAAATTCATTGTCCAAATGCCGTTAAGGATCCAGATCTTCATTTAAGAGGCCAATTTGGATTAATTGATGCAGGAGAAGTAAATTTAGATACCCCACAGCACTGCAAGCCTGATATTCTTCTTGCTCCTCGGGAAATACAAATTTTAGAGGTAAAAAGTACAAGCAAGTCCTTGATAACTCCAGTAACAAGTCCCAGCTTATCTGTTTAGTCTTTTTTCTAATGTAAATATTTGTATTTCTGTTTCTATTGTCTGTGACTTTCAAGTCCAGGTTCTTTTCTGGGCTGGGTCAGTTTTTGACTCGTTTTTAAGATTTTTCTTCCCGTTTCTTGCCACCAAAGTTGGGATTTGAAAGCTTTAAAATATTTCTGTCAGAGACAACTGGCCCTGGACCCTTGAGAAACTTTGTGAAAGCTTAAAATCCTGGCATAAATTCCCTTAAATTCAATATTTGCATGGCAGGGGAATGCCTTGATTTTCCCTTTTTCCTCTTTTTTTGTCTATGAGATGTGGATGCATCAAGGTTTTGTAGGATTTTTAAAGAACTGGCTGCAGAGTTGCTGATTTTGTGAGGATTCCCAAGCTTCAGCATTTCCAGCAGGGCCTCATTTCTGCCAAAATCAGGGAAATCTGAAAAGCCGAGCTGAGTGCAGGCCCAAAAAACCAAATTACAGCACAGAGAGAACAAAAACCCAAAAATCAGGGCCGGGGAGGAACGGGGAAAGAGGAAGTTGAAATCAAGCTGTAAAGAGGGAATTTTGGCCCAGAGATTTTAGCTTTGCATGTGGAAGTGAAAATCAGGGTTAGGGGTGAGCAAAGGGAGAGGACAGAAGTGAAAACTCAGCCTCCAGTGGAAAAAAAAAAGCTGGGAAATACCTGAAAATGGGGAATTCTCTCATGTTTTTGGAGGTGGCTGTGGCTGGGGAATAAAAATCAGGGCTGGATCGGGCAAAGGAGCTGCTGGTGTTGTTTTTAAAGAGCAAACAGATCAGAAAAGAGAAATAAAATCAGGTTGTGACCAACTTCAGCCAATTGTAACTGCCTGGACTGAAGTCAGAAAATGTTAAGAGGAAGGAAAATCTCGAGCTGCAACTCCGAGGACGCAATGCAGGGCTGGTTCCTCTTCCAGAGGGCAAAAGAGGAATTAAAAATGAGCTGGATTTTTATCTCTGGGTTTGTTTTTTTGGGGTTTGGGGGCGTTTTTGTGGTGGTAGCGCCGTGGAATCGGGGGAAACAGCAACGGGCTCTAAAGAAAATCAGACAAAATAATTCAAGTTCTGATTTTTGGCAGAGGACACGGAGAGAGATCCCAGATGTCCGTGGAGTTCCAGCAGGTTGAATTTGGTTGGGGAATTCAAGGAGATACAAGAAAAAATAAATTTTTCATCATTAAATCAGTGTGAACAGTTAAAAAAACCCAGGATCTTTAAGTTCAGATATTTTTCTATTTCTCATCAAAATCCCAGAGAATCCTGTATTCCTAAAAGTTTGATGGATTCTGGCACCAAGGAGCACAAATATTTTGGGGAAAGGGGAAAGTCCTTAGTTCAGGTCATGATTTCCATCCATCCACTCGAGGGTGAGGCCTGAAAATTATTTGCTTTATGCTCCTGAAGGAAAGAAAGAAATTGTTCAGTAAATTGGGATTAAACATTTGATTGAGGCCTGATTTTCCACAGCCTTGCTCTGGATTTCTGCTTGGGCAGCTCTGTTAAGAGCTCCTGATATAAATCAAACCATCCAGCGCTGCTACTTGAATTTATTTATTGACAATTGCAGAGACTTTGGAAAGCTCATTTTCTGTATTTTTCATCTCAGAGCGTTTTTTCATTTCACATCATGCCGGGTGTTTCAGAGGTGCATCAAGGAAGAAAAATTTCTGTCCAACCATTGGGAAAAATCGGGTTTAAAATGGTAGAAATCCACAATGAGGAGTAAAAAAAAGTGCTTTAAAGAATATAAGTTACGGTAATATAATGACATTTTAAAGAATATAAGTTATGGTAATATAAGGACATTTTAAAGAATATAAGTTATGGTAATATAATGATATTTTAAAAACTCACTATCTTAGGACCTTTGGTTCTCCGGGAAATTTCTAGGAGCTCCCCTGGAAATTCTTCTCCAGGGGAGAAGAATTTTTTATCCAGGTTGGAAAACCCTTCAGTGCAGCAACAAATCAACCACCACCCTACCATTTAGCAGTGGGCAGGAGTGGAATTTATCCTTTCAGAGCTCATATTCTGTAATCAAATTGAAAGTCCTTGATCAGAGAATAACAAAGGCGCCAACAACTGGGGGGAAGAGGAGAATTCCCATCCCAGCAGATCGGGAATGATTCCCAACACCCGCTTGGCCCACCCAGATTTTCACCGCGGCTTCTTCCCCCTGCTCTGACCTCTCAATGAAACGAAGGGAACTGAGGGTTCTGCTCTTGCTGGCGCAGGTGGTGGCCCTGGGGGACGTCCCCGACGGGACCCTGGTGACGGTGATGGCCGGGAATGACGAGAATTACTCGGCGGAGCTGCGCAACGCCACGGCCGCCATGAAGAACCAGGTGGCGCGCTTCAACGACCTGCGCTTCGTGGGCAGGAGCGGCAGAGGTACGGGGGGCTCCAGACCCATCTCCATCTCCTGGCCCTGGACAGGAGCTGGGAGTTGTTGCTATCCACCAGGGAACGCTGGAAAATCCAGCACGGCTCCATTCCAAAGGCGCGGGATGGGTCTCCGCGTTTCCGCCCGGTTTTCCGCGTCGCGCTGATTTTTAAGCGGTGAAATCCCATTGGGGAACAAAATGTCGAAACCCACCCAGAGAGTGATATTTTGGCTCTGGAAGGCGCCCTTGCTAATTTAGGCAGCACGATGTTACCTGTGGTTAGGTTTAAGTGGCAGATTTTCAGTGTAAAATGAGAATTTTCAGCTTGTGGTCATCTTGGGGCTCCCCAGCACTCTCTGCAAAAACTGGTTTTTGCAACAGAGAGAGCCAGGCTAAAAATGCAAATAATTCTCACTTAGATCTAAAAATTTTGCAGGTTCCTGGCCTGCTGAAAGCTCTTTCTCTGAACTTTTTTCCTCTCAAAATTCAACAGTCACAGCAGTTGATGTCTCCTGCAATATGAAGAGACCAGGCAGGGCAGAAGGGTTCAAAATCTGATTTATCTCTGCCATAAGCAGTAGTTACTGGTAGAAATAAAAAAGGCATTTGGAGCATAAATAACAAATAAGAGTTGAAGCTGACTTAGAGTGGACTACATAAAAATATTAGGAAGCTGCAAATAGCACCTGACGTGTTGCCCGTGAGTGGGCAGGTGCACAAAGCTTCATCCCAAAATAACCAGCAGAATACCCTTTAAAACTTCACTCCTTAATCCTAAATCCCATCAAGTCCAAGAGAAGCACTTAAAATAAATAGAATGGTGAGGGGACTTCAGGGAGGTTGGGTCAAACCCCCAAAGAGAAGCCAGCGAGTTGGGGCGCAGAAAAAGCTCAGGAGAAGGAGCAGCCTCTCTCTTTTTTTAAGGTCAGGGATGAAAATCCATCACAGTTCCAGTGTGAATTCAGGTGGTGTTTTATTATGTATTTTCCTTCTCTTTAATTTGTCTTCAAAATTGGAGTGGGGCATTGCGGTATTCCGGCGTTATTCCAGGACAATTTAGTGACAGGGCAGCACCTCCTGAACTTCAGGAGGTCTCATTTCGGAGCAATTTGTGCTCTGGTCTCCCTCAGAAGTCAGGGAATGCTGCCCCTTCCTCACCACTTTCCCCTCCCTCTGTTCCCATGTGACACCCGAGCCGTGACCTGGTTCCACGCGGGGATTCCTGATTTTCAGGAGAGTCCCAAAGCTGACCCACTTCTGCCTTTTATTCCGAACGGGAGATGTGTCAGGCTGGAGAGCGAGGAAGTTCTCCTGATTATACACAACAGCCTTTCCTCTCCTTTGAAGTGAAAAGCACCCGTGGACACCCCTCCAACACAAACAGCGCCACAACGCCGCAGCAGCGCGGCCCTGCCGGAGCGCTAAATACATTTTAGGAATAAAATCCCCATCCAGTTTTCCTCTGGGTCCTGCAGCGTTTTCAGCTGAGGGTACAGAGGCAGCTGCCTCTCAAATTGTGTTGTTTGGGCCGCCTTCAAATGGAAAACACCCGCAGCTGAGAACGTCGCCTTGTAATGCCAGCGAGGAATAATAATAGGGTAATGCAGAGCAAATTATATCCATTTACTGAAAACATGAGAGATGCTGTAATGTCTAAAAGTATCAGTCATTAAACGTGGTCATTTGGAATATTAAAGGTACCACCTTTTCAGTAAATGGAATTTGCATTATGATTCAGAGCTGACTGTTTAGAAGATTCAAATGAATAGCTGGCAGAGTGCTGGAGAAGCTCATAAAAACAAACCTGTAGTTCAGTTCCTGGCCATGGTAATGAGGCTGGAAATCATAACAGGGAACTGGGGGAGCCTCAAGGTCAAAATCCAGCCGCTGGGACACAGCAGGCCCTATTTCTTGGGAACAGGGAACCCTTTCCCTGCTCCTTTAGCCGCTCACACGCCAACCTGGGCTTTCCAGGTGTGCTATCCAGAGCCAGGTGCTGAGGATCCTTTAAGTGCAGGGATTTGGGAACGCTGCGTGCTCTTAGTCAGGCTCCCAGGTTCAACATCCTCACCTGCCCATCTTTGGGGCGGTGACTAATGGATGCTTTTGTTTACTCCTCCGCCAGGGGATTGTTTTCCAAAGGTGGGGATTGTTTGCCTTTGTGCGGGATTTGGGAGCTGCTGTTCTGCGGCATTTGCACAAAGCCTGCAGCAGAAGGTGGCTGCTTCAAAGGGCACTGCTGCCTTTGATACTTGGCTGCAGGAAAATGAACCCCGACTTTGTTTGCTGTGGAATATTTGAGCTGGGATCAGCTCAGTGCCACCGGTGATAATGCGGTGCCAGGGGCGTTGTGCGAGCAGGGACTGAGAGTTCACCTCGGTTCAGGCCACGGTGGAGGCTCCTTGTGTCCCTCAGGGGATTTAAAATCCTTGCTTTAAATCCCTGATGGAGAATCAGGAATGGTTTTGAGTGGTGATCATCAGAATCCCCATTAAAATCAGCCACAGCTCTGTCTCTTCCGAGGAGGAAATTCCCATTCTTGACACGCTTCATAAATAATTTCAATTTCTTCCGTGGAATGCAGTAAGACAGTCTGTATCAAAGATTATTTCCCAAGTTTTCCTCCTGGTTTTGGGAGGGTCACAGTGAATCCCCGTGATCTGGGGGCTGATTTCCCCTCATCAATATTTGGCACCAAATATCAGCCAAAGTTTCAGCCTCTTTCCGTGCCCAACACCCAGAGTTTGCCCCGTGCTGCTCAGCCTTGCTTAGAGCTAAAAACCCAAAACATTTGATTTTCTTCACACCCAAAATAGGAGTGAGGCTGTCACAGGTCACCCAAAACCTGGAGAGGTGGTAGAAAAGCAATTTGGCTTTTTCTTCCTCAACCCAAGGGATTTCCATTGGATTTGGCTGGGATCCAAGGCTCCGATTCCTCAGCCCTCAGTTGGAGAATGCTGCTGGGCAAACCTGCCCGTCTGGCTCAGGAGTCATTTCGGGAAGAAAAATGTCCTTTTAAAACTCCAGCCAATCTCAGCCTTCCCCCTCGGCCTGATTACCTGCTTAAAACAAAATTAATCTTGATTTTTCGCCCTCCGTTCGCGAACATTCTGAGCTTCCAACTGCTCCTGCTGCAACGTATCCCTGTTTTTTTAGGGGATAAAGAACCAGTTTAAGTCACTCTGATGAAATGGATCTGATGCAAAAAGCCTGACATTGTAGGAGTTCATTGGCTAAAATGAAAAATAAATAGTTATTTTGGAGAGGGAAAGCTCTGTGGCTTGGGGAACACGACATATTTTCCTCATGGAATCATTAATCCCGGTTCCTATCTTCTTTGGAGGATGTAAGATTCCAAAAATCCCAACAAATAAACATGTTTTCCAGATGAAAATGATTATTAATGGGTTATCCTAAGAGTAGCTAATGGAGAAGTGTCTTGGCTTGCTGCAGGAGATCTCAATCTAAACCTGAGAGTTGCAGCTCCAGGAGAGTTTTAAAAACTGCACCTCGGAAAGGATGGAAAATTAAATCCATGCAGATATTTCCTCAGGATTAGAGGAATTGGAGTAAATTTTGTGGTATTTTTCAATTTCCACGGAGCCAAAGCAGGTGTAGCTTTGTAGGACACCAGAGATTTTACCAAACACAATTTCTGCTCTCAGGACTCTTCCCTCTTGACATCATTCCCAGGGAAAAAAAAAAATTCACTCTAAGACAAAAATCTCAAAAATACTCAAACTCCAAAAATTACTGGTCGGGATTCCAAATCCAATTATTTTTATTGGTCTTCCCAAGCCAGAATTTTGCTCCTTCTGTGCAGGCTGCGTTATTTGAGCACTTGGTTGAAGTGGATTTTATTTTTTTGACTGAAATGCACTCAAAATTATAAAAGTATGTGCAAAACAGAGGATGCTGCCCTTCAGCAGGGTCGTAAAACCAGTATTAAGCAGGCGTCCAGGTTCTGATCCAAGCCTTTGGAATGCTGCAGGGGACGTGGGATCAGATCCTGGAGTCACAACAAGCAGAGTTTGCCAGATGGGATGAAAATAGGAGAAATCCATCAGCAGTCAACAGGGGAAAAAGGGTCAATTGATAGAGTTTAAAATCAAACATTTATTTGGAGTTTGGATTGATAAGGATGTGGCATGTGAAGGATGCTACAGCCGGTGGAAGGGAATGGGAATTGGAATTTCTTTGGGAAGAAATTCATCCCCATGAGGGTGGGGAGAGGCTGGAATGGATTTCCCAGAGAAGCTGTGGCTGCCCCTGGATCCCTGGAAGTGTCCAAGGCCAGGCTGGACAGTGGGACAATGGAAGGTGTCACTGCCCAGGGAACTGGATGGCTTTATTGTTGCCTCCAATCCCAAACCATTCCATGATTTCGTGACTCAGTGGAAGGAAGGGGTGGTGCCCTGGGCGTGCGTTAGAGGCTCTTTGTGCTTCCATGACTCTTCTCCCTCCATTCTGTTCTGAAGGGTGAATTTTCCCCTGAAAACCAGAGGCCAGGAGTGATACATTTCTTTTGAAGTGATTTAGGGTGGCTTGGTTGTGTCATTGGTTTGAGCCAAGATTTCCGTGCAATCCCAGTGAGGCTGAGCAGCGAACCCAGCCCTGCAAGGGGATGGAAACCTTGGCAGGGAAGTCATGGAAGGAGGGAAGGAGAGGAAAAGCCTTTCCCAGTGCCCGAGGTGCCTTGGGCTTGCTCTGAGCAGCTTGGGTTGTGCACATCTCTGGTTGTGGAATTAACCCCATGGATGGTGCTGCTCCTCACAGGGGCTGGACTCCCAAAAACCATCCAGGCTGGCCCTTGGCAGGGATGTGATGGCAGGAGAAGGGAGAGGAAAAGCCTCTCCCAGTGCCCAGGGTTCCTTGGGCACTCTCACTCCGAGCAGCTGGGGTATGAATTTCCAGCTGAGGAATTAACTCCATGGATGATGCTGCTCCTCACAGGGGTTGGACTCCCAAAAAACATCCTGAGAGATGAGGCTGAGCAGCAAACCCAGCCCTCCAAAGGGCTGGAAACCTCAGTGCCAGGAGGAAAGGAGAGGAGAAGCTTTTCCCAGTGCTCAGGGTTCCTTGGGTACTGCTCCCAGGAGCCGGGGTATGAATTTCCATCCAATTGAGGAATTATCCCCATGGATGATGCTGCTCTGTATGGGGGTTGGACTCCTAAAAACCATCCTGAGGGATGAGGCTGAGCAGCAAACCCTGCCCTCCAAAGGGATAAAAACCCTCAGCAGGGCTGTGGTGGCAGGAAAAGAGAGGAAAATCCTTTCCCAGTGCCCAGGGTGCCTTGGGCTTGCTCCGAGCAGCCACGGGTGTACGAATTAACCCCATGGATGATGGTGCTCCATAGAGGGGTTGGACTCCCAAAAAACACTTTCTAGGATGAGGCTGAGGAGCAAACCCAGCCCTCCAAAGGGCTGGAAACCTCAGTGCCAGGAGGAAAGGAGGGGAGAAGCTTTCCCCATTGCTCAGGGTTCCTTGGATACTGCTCCGAGCAGCTGGGGGTATGAATTTCCAATTGTGGAATTAACCCCATGGATGATGCTGCTCCTCACAGGGGTTGGACTCCCAAAAAACATCCTGAGGGATGAGGCTGAGCAGCAAACCCTGCCCTCCAAAGGGATAAAAAACCTCAGCAGGAATGTGGTGGCAGGAGAAGAGGGGAAAACACCTTCCCAGTGCCCAGGGTGCCTTGGGCTTGCTCCGAGCAGCCACGGGTGTACGAATTAACCCCATGGATGATGGTGCTCCATAGAGGGGTTGGACTCCCAAAAAACATTTTCTAGGATGAGGCTGAGCAGCAAACCCAGCCCTCCAAAGGGCTGGAAACCTCAGTGCCAGGAGGAAAGGAGGGGGGAGAAGCTTTCTCCATTGCTCAGGGTTCCTTGGATACTGCTCCGAGCAGCTGGGGGTATGAATTTCCAATTGTGGAATTAACCCCATGGATGATGCTGCTCCTCACAGGGGTTGGACTCCCAAAAAACATCCTGAGGGATGAGGCTGAGCAGCAAAACCAGCCCTCCAAAGGGATAAAAAACTTCAGCAGGGATGTGGTGGCAGGAAAAGAGGGGAAAATCCTTTCCCAGTGCCCAGGGTGCCTTGGGCTTGATCCGAGCAGTGTATGAATTAACCCCATGGATGATGGTGCTCCATAGAGGGGTTGGACTCCCAAAAAACATTTTCTAGGATGAGGCTGAGGAGCAAACCCAGCCCTCCAAAGGGCTGGAAACCTCAGTGCCAGGAGGAAAGGAGAGGAGAAGCTTTTCCCACTGCCCAAGGAGCTCCCTCACTCCGATTCACTCTGGGAATCCACGACTGTGGAATTAACCCCATGGATGATGCTGCTCCTCGCAGGGGTTGCACTCCCAAAAACCATCCCACGGGACGAGGCTGGGCATGCCTACGATGGCTCTGCCAGCTCCCAAAAACCCCTCTCTGCCTCGTTACTAAAAATTTCATCGGGGCGAAGAAACTCCCGCTCCGAACGCGTCAACAGGAGAAAAATAACGGCAGAGGGCTCGGAGAGCTTCCTGTCTCCGGGAGCATTCCTGCTGTAAACAGGGGCCATGCCAAGTGCTGAACCACTGCCCTCAGTCCAATAACAATAAATCTATTTTTTGGTTCTGCTCAGCTCCGCTTGCACATTTTTTGCAGTGGCGAGGATGAGGCAGACGCCACGCTCGGAGCGTTTTCCCAAATTCTTTTTTTTTTTTGCCCTGATAAAAGGGCTTCCCAGAATGTTGTTTAGGGAAAACAAAGTACCTCTCTAGATGAAAAGGTTACATAGTTTCGAGAGATCTGTTTGCCCTGCAGCTTTTCTCTTGGTTTTATATTTGTTTTCAAATTGGTTTTTATTTTTATTTGTTTGGTTTTTCGTGCCACCCATCAGAACTCCTGGAGTTCTGGTCAAAAGATACTGATTTTTGTGGGTGTGTGTGTCCCCATACCTCAACTCCAATGGGAGCAGCTATTTTGTCACCAAAATAAAATCCTGCTGGGAGATAAATCAGGCTTAGGGCTGGCCAGAGAACTTGAGCAGGAGTGAGGATGCTGCAAATCAGTGGCTCACAATCGCTGTCAGGAGAGTCTTTTCCAGCACAGTCATGTGCATAAACCCTCATCCAGCTAAATCAGTCTCTGTCCCCTTCCAAAAACCCTTTAGGAGCAGGAAAAAGTTTTAAAAATAGACTTTTGAAATATTTTTTTTATTATCTTAACACTGCATCTCTCTGCCTTTTTTGCCCCCATCCTGCTCCCCAGTGTTTTTCTCACCATATTATGTCCACAGAGTTTTCCCAGCCTCTCCAAATCATTATTCCATTCATCTCTGGATGATATTTCTGGGAGTCCCCTTGGAGAGCTGCAGCCCCTGGGCACAGGGTGGGAATTCCCTGCAAACCTTTAGCACCAGGGCAGGTCTGGGGCTCAGAAAAGGATGCAAGGAAGGATCCTAGATTCCTAAATTCCTAAATTCCTAAATTCCTAAATTCCCGTTGCCTTTTCCCACTGAAGGTGTGTGGGGAGGAGGTTCTGGAGAGGGAAGGAGCTGCCTGGAGGGCTCAGTGCCATCAGAGCTCTCCAGCAGGGCGGTGCTTGGAGCTGTGTGTTCACATCAGTTCCCTGAAATTTAGGCAGGAACTGAAAGAAAAGCTTTGGCAAAGCCACAAATTTTCCACAGGCTGGACTTAGTGCACAAAGCCCTGCTCACCTCCAAGCTCACAGAGCTGGAAGTTGGCAGCTTCCAGGTTGGTAATGGCAGCGTTATCCCCCTCCCAGATATCCATCGAGTGACCCCGGGGCTTTTCCGAGCTCTGGGATCGATGGGAGCTGCATTAGTGGGATGACAGCACAGAGACTCCTTGCTCCAAGCAAATCAGCTCTGAGGAAACAGCCCCAGGGCAGCTGCTGGGCTCAGAGAGCTCCTGGGGAAATGCTCAGGTTGGGATTGATCCGCTTCAGGTTGGAATTCAGGGCTGCCCCCATCCCTCTGCACAGCTCCTGAAAGGGGCCTGTGCTCAGCTGGGGCTGGGCTCTTTCTGCAGCAGCACTGACACAGCCAGAGCACACAGCCTCCAGCTGCACCAAGGGAAATCCAGGTTGGAGAGCAGGGAAAAGGTTTTTCCAGCAAGGCTGAGAAAGTTCTGGAATGGCTGCCCAGGGAGGTGGTGGAGTCCCCATCCCTGGGTGTGTTTAACAAAGCCTGGATGTGGCACTGGGGGCCTGAGTTCAGTTGAGCTGGTGGGGCTGGGCTGGACTCCATGGTCTGGAAGGTCTCTTCCAACCCAGGGATTCTGGGAATTCTGTGATTCTGTGAATTCTGAAATTCTGTGAATTCTGTGACTCTGTGATTCTGTGACCCTGTGAACTCCTCACTGCAGGAACAGCCCTGTTGGTGGTGGAAGGGTTCCTTGCCTTTCCTGCTCAGACAGGGCGTTGCTCCTCTTCCAGGGAATCCACACCTTCCCTGCTCCCTGCAGCTGCAGCCTCTGCCTGCAGCCATGCCCAGGGTTTGTTCCCAGCTCCTGCCATGGAACCATGGAATGGGTGGGAAGGAAAGGACCATAAAGATCAACTCATTCCAACCCTGCTGCCATGGGCAGGGACAATTTTTCCTGTCCTAGGTTGTTCAGAATCACATCCAGCCTGGCCTTGGGCACTGCCAGGGATCCAGGGGCAGCCACAGCTGCTCTGGGCATCCCCACCCTGCCAGGGAAAGATTTTTCCCCAAGATCCCATCCAGCCCTGCCCTCTGGCCCTGGGAGCCATTCCCTGGGTCCTGGCACTGCCAAAGGGAGAGGGACTGAGGCAAAATCCAGGTCTCCAAGGGATTTTTCCAAGCTCCCAGGACAATGCACCAGGCCATCAATGGGATGGGCCACAACCACAGCAGCCATGGCACGAGGTTTGCCTGGTGTGAGGATTGGGCAAAGGATGGGAAAAGTGCTCAGAGGGGAGAAGGGATCACAGGTTCAAACAGAAAAGCAGCCAGAGAATCCCAGAATCCCAGAGTGGGTTGGGTTGGGAGGGGTTTTAGGGATCACCCAGTGCCAGCCCTGCCATGGCAGGGACACCTCCCACTGTGCCAGGCTGCTCCAACCTGGCCTTGGGCACTGCCAGGGATCCAGGGGCAGCCCCAGCTCTGGGAATTCCATCCCAGCCCCTCATTTCCATCACAGGGAACAATTCCTTCCCAATATCCAATAGAAGCCTTCCTGCTGTCAGTTTGGAGCCATTCCCTGTGTCCTGTCCCTCCATCCCCTGGAAATTTTCTCTCCCCATTCCTTGGAGAAGAGGGGAGGGGATAGAGGGTGCAGGTCAAGGCCAGCTGCCCCCTCTGAGGGCCTGACTTGAGGCCTTGAGGCTTTGGGGGTGTTTTTCAGGAATTTCCCCCGAAATCCCCCTGGGCTGGGGGAAGGGGAGAGCTGAGAGGTGTAATTTGGGATTTAATCCCACTTCAGAGGGATAAATCCGCTCGTGAACCTGGGCCTTAACCTCTCCGTGTCTCTGTCATCCCTATAAAGTCTGGGGGATAATTTCTACCTCAAAAAGCCGATGAATGGTCTGAAATTAAAGCTGGGCTCAGCACTATCATTAAGCTTAAGGATCTCAAGGCATTTTCAGTGAGAAGGTGGGAGAAGCTTTGCAGTGGAGCCATTTCATCCTGAATTGTCCTCTCCACCTGCTCTTCCTGTTTTTCCCTTTTCCTGAACTCCTCAGCAGTGACACAGCAGTCAGGAGAGTTTGTGGGATGCACTTTGTGGAGGTCAGCTCGTTTCTGAGCACTCCACAAGCAGCCCAAGCTCTGCCCCAGATGAGCGCTTCATTTAAATCAAAAATGATTTTGAGGAAAAAAAAACCCAAAACTCCCTGATATTTAGATCACAGCTTGGAAACAAAGATTCAGGTTTTGGGGAGCCCTTGCACAGAAGCATCAGAAATTTCCATTAGAGCCATTTTTGGGGATAAAAAATAACTCCATTCTGTCCAAATGTGTGTTCAAGCATTATGTTTGTGGAAATTGAGTATCTCTAATTCAAGCCTTCAGATATTTTAATAACAATTTTTGTTTCTGAGGGCTGCAGCTGAGATCTCCTTGTGCAGGGGCCAGGCACCCCAAGCCCTTCGTTCCTGCTGGGCTGTAATTATTGTCCCCACCCAAATTCATCAGAATTTGCTGCAGCAGCTCCACTTAGAGGTAGAGACTTCTTGGTTTTTCCATTCAATGTTTTTCCTTCCCCTCTTCCCTGCTCTGTGCATTTCATGCTTTAATCAATTTTGGAAACCTGATCGGCAGGCTTGCAGTCTCAGGCAGCATCCCACCCCAAAAATTCAGCTCCGACAGGTCACTGGGGTTGTTTTTGAGGATAAAAAAATCCCATTCAGCAGAGGTTGGTGTCACTCTGGTGCACAGACACATCCCCAGGAGCCACCACAAAGCCCCAAAGCCGGGATTTCCACAGGAGACACAAATGAGGCTCCTGGCAGTCAAATTCCTCCCAGAGCTGGAAACCCGCTCTGGAATTGGCCATCAGCACCCAGGGCATTCCTGGAGGTCAGTGTTGGGGTTGCCAGAGGTGACTCGTGGCTCTGTCACCTCCTGGGTGTCACCCTTGGGTGGCTTTGTGTCCCTGTGTCCTGCTCAGGTGATTTCCCACCTGCAGAGCTGCCCCAGCGCAGGGAGGAGCTGGAGCTGCTGCAGAGAGCCCAGAGGAGGCTCCAGGATGAGCAGAGGGATGGAGCAGCTCTGCTGGCAGGAAAGGCTGGCACAGCTGGCATTGTTCACCTGCACAGGAGAAGCTTTGGGCTGAGCTCAGGGTGGCCTTGCAGGGCCTGAAGGAGCCCCAGGAAAGCTGCAGAGAGACAATTGCCAGGGGATGCAGGGACAGCACCCAGGGAATGGCTTCAGACTGAAAAATTACAGGTTCAGATCAGATTTAGGAACAATTTCCTCCCTGTGAGGGTGGGCAGGGGCTGGGATGGAATTCCATCCCTGGATCCCTGGCAGTGCCCAATCCAGGTTGGACACTGGGGCTGGAGCAGCCTGGGACAGTGGGAGGTGTCCCTGCCATGGCAGGGGTGAGGTCAGATGATTTTTAAGGTTCCTCCAACCCAAACCACTCTGGGATTCCGTTGTAGGACGCGCTGCCTTCAGAGGCCTCCTCTTTTTTACGGCCTCTTTTATTTCCAGACTCTTCCAGATTCTCAGGTGTTTTCCTACTTCAGCTCCTCCCTGATCAATGGCCACAACCATTTCCTACCCATACACATATTTTCATTCTCTAAGCCCAAACTGAGCTTTTGTGGCCTCTCTGCTCAGGCACATTGACAGGAGAAATCACACCAAGGTGGCAAAGCAGCGGCCTGGGAGAGGGAGAGCAGGAACCCAGCTGTACAACTCCTGTTTTACATGAAATCCACGAACTTTTCCAAGGAATTCCCATCACATCCAAGCTGCTGGAGGACAGAAGTGCCATCAGGTGCCACCAGCTGCCCTTTCCCACGTGTGCCAGGCTGGCAGGGCAGGATGGTGTCACCACCCCAGCCCACGGCCCGGGGAAGTGAAACCCCTCAGCAGCACAGAAGTGAAACTGGCTGCACACAGATTGTCAAATTTCAGTGTAAACATCTCCCTCCCCCCCCCAAAAAAAACCCCCACAGACAGAAAAATCTGTTTTAGTGAGCTCAATGCCCCCCTTGCGAGGTTTGGGAGCTTCTGAGGGCTCCAGGTGAGATGCTGAAGGTGCTGCCTGCTCCAGGCAGGGACAAAAAGCAGCACTGGAGCAGAAATGTGCTTTGAAATTGGCACTGACGCCTTTTGGCATGCTGGGTGCTTATCCCATCCTTTCCCTGAGGGGAGGGTTGGATTGTTGGTGCCACTGCAGCACAAAAAAAAGAGGGGAAAAGTGATTTTAGAACCTCCTTGAGGCAGCTGAGATTTCAGGGGGCAGCCCCAGACTCCTCCAAGATATTTGTGCTTTTTTGGTGTCCTGGCATCCACTTAAAACTCCTCTGGGGATTCCCCAGAGTCTTTTCATCCCTGGATTCAGGCACTTGCTGCCCCAGGTAGCAGCCCCAGCCTCCTGCCCGTGCTGATTTTTCTCTTTCCATGGAAGCTGCATCTACCTGAGACTCCTCCCAAACATTTTTTGGGAGCCTTTTCACCTCTCCTCCAAGGAATTGAAATCCCAGGTAGCAGCAAAATTCTGGGTTATATTGATTGGAAAATAATGGAGATAAACAAATGGAAATATAACAATTAAAATAATAACAAATCATTTTAATTTGTTAAATTAAAACAACAATCAAATAATGGAAATAACAAACAAATGGAAAATAACACTGAGAGCAGCAGCAGCTCCCACATCTGCCTGGGTCAATATTTCATGTCTGCAGCTCAGGATGATATTTTTGACTTTTGAAAGAAGCAAATGATCAGGGAAAATCTCCCCAAGAGTGACAGGGACCTCCCTTATCACCCAGATAAATTAAAATTTAATCTGGGTTCCTCCTGAGCCTGGCAATGTCTCTATTACTTGATTTCAGTGATGTAATTTGGGTTGCTCAATGTAACTCCTGTGTTGCCTGAGGTTAAAAGTGCCAAAATAATTGGTGCATTTTGGCTGAGCGCTGTTATTTTGATTTCACCAAAAGAATTGAAAGGATTCAAGACAAAACCTTCTGGGAATGCCACTGCAGCTCTGCTGCTTTCCAGGCCAGGATTGGAATCGTTGGCCAGGAAAAAAAATGTGGAGAAAGGGAGGAAAAGAGTGTGAAGGGCATGTCTGGGGTGCTGCAGGCAGCTGGGGAGGAACGCACAAATATTGGGAAAAAATCAGGATTTGGGAGTTGGAGAGGAAAGGAAAAGGGAAAAGCCAGGATCGGCTGTGTCCCTGCAGGGATGAGCTGCTTTTCCAGCTTTATTGCGGAAAAAAAATTCAGGATTTGGGAGCTGGGAAGGAAAGGAAAGGAAAGGAAAGGAAAGGAAAGGAAAGGAAAGGAAAGGAAAGGAAAGGAAAGGAAAAGGGAAAAGCCAGGACCAGCCATGTCCTTGCTGGAATGAGCTTCTTTTCCACAAATATTGTGGAAAAAAATTCAGGATTTGGGAGCTGGGAAGGAAAGGAAAAGGGAAAAGTCAGGATCGCCATGTCCTGCAGGAATGAGCTGCCTGTTCAACCTTTTGGCATAAAAAAATCAGGATTTGCCAGCTGTGGAGGAAAGGAAAAGGGAAAAGCCAGGATCAGCTGTGTCCCTGCAGGGATGAGCTGCTTTTCCAGCTTTATTGTGGGGAAAAAAAATCAGGATTTGGGAGTTGGATAGGAAAGGAAAAGGGAAAAGCCAGGATCAACCATGTCCTTGCAGGAATGAGCTGCTTTCCCACAAATATTGGGGAGAAAAAATTCAGGATTTGGGAGCTGGGAAGGAAGGGAAAAGGGAAAAGTCAGGATCACCATGTTCTGCAGGAATGAGCTGCCTGTTCAACCTTTTTGCATTAAAAAAAATCAGGATTTGGGAGATGGAGAGGAAAGGAAGAGGGAAAATCCTGAACCAGCCATGTCCTTGCAGGAATGAGCTGCCTTTTCAACCTTTTTCATAAAAAATCGGGATTTGTGAGCTGGGGAGGAAATGGAAGGGGAAAATCCAGCACCAGCCACGTCCCTGCTTTTCCACCTTTATTGTGGGAAAAAAAATCAGGATTTGGGAGTAGGAGAGGAAAGGAAAAGGGAAAAGCCAGGATCAACTATGTCCTGCAGGAATGAGCCGCTTTCTCACCTTTATTATTAAAAAAAAGTTCCAGATCTCAGAATTGGAGAGGAAAGGAAAAGGGAAAAGCCAGGACCAGCCTTGTCCTTGCAGGAATGAGCTGCTTTTCCACCTTTATTGTGAAAAAAAAAAAAAAAATCCAGTATTTCTGGGGGTTCCAGTTTGCAGCAGGACCCCTTTTGGCTGCATATTCAGAACAAAACATTTATTGATTTGGAGTGCTGGAGATTTCATCTGTGTAAGGAGCTGCTGTGTAAACACTGATAGAACTTCCTGGAGTGAGAAATGCTCCCAAGGTCAAGTTTATCCTGCTTTGGCAGGAGGGAAGGGGCTGCATTTCCCAAATTTCCAGTTTGACATGTGCTTAAACCTGAAAAAAAAACCATAAAATCCACAAACAGTTCCATTCCCCCTGTAACTGATTCACTTCTCGTGGAGTCTGGGAATGGTTTGGGTTGGGAAGGACCTTCAGAATCACCCAGGGACATCTGCCACTGTCCCATCTGCCACTGAAATGCTCCCAAGGTCTAGTTTATCCTGCTTTGGCAGGAGGGAAGGGGCTGGATTTCCCAAATTTCCAGTTTGACACGTGCTTAAACGTGAAAAAAAGCCCCCATAAAATCCACAAACAGCTCCATTTGTGGCTGATTCACTTCTCTTGGAGTTATGGAATGGTTTGGGTTGGGAAGGACCTTCAGAATCACCCAGGGACATCTGCCACTGTCCCATCTGCCACTGAAATGTTCCCAAGGTCAAGTCTGTCTTGCTTTGGCAGGAGGGAAGGGGCTGCATTTCCCAAATTTCCAGTTGGACACGTGCTTAAATCTGAAAAAAAACCCATAAAATCCACAAACAGCTCCATTCCCCCTGTGACTGATTCACTTCTCTTGGACTTATAGAATGGTTTGGGTTGGGAAGGACCTTAAAAATCACCCAGTGCCATGGGCAGGGACATCTGCCACTGTCCCATCTGCCACTGAAATGCTCCCAAGGTCTAGTTTATCCTGCTTTGGCAGGAGGGAAAGGGCTGGATTTCCCAAATTTCCAGTTTGACACGTGCTTAAACATGAAAAAAAGCCCCCATAAAATCCACAAACAGCTCCATTTGTGGCTGATTCACTTCTCTTGGAGTTATGGAATGGTTTGGGTTGGGAAGGACCTTCAAAATCACCCAGTGCCACGGGCAGGGACATCTGCCACTGTCCCATCTGCCACTGAAATGTTCCCAAGGTCAAGTCTGTCTTGCTTTGGCAGGAGGGAAGGGGCTGGATTTCCCAAATTTCCAGTTTGACACGTGCTTAAACCTGAAAAAAAACTATAAAATCCACAAACAGCTCCATTCCCCCTGTGACTGATTCACTTCTCTTGGAGTCTGGGAATGGTTTGGGTTGGGAAGGACCTTCAGAATCACCCAGTGCCATGGGCAGGGATATTTGCCACTGTCCCATCTGCCACTGAAATGCTCCCAAGGTCAGGTTTATCCTGTTTTGGCAGGAGGGAAGGGGCTGGATTTCCCAAATTTCTAGTTTGGCACATGCTTAAACCTGAAAAAAAATCCCATAAAATCCACAAACAGCTCCATTTGTGGCTGATTCACTTCTCTTGGAGTCATGGAATGGTTTGGGTTGGGAAGGACCTTCAGAATCACCCAGGGACATCTGCCACTGTCCCAGGGTGCTCCAAGCTGGCCTTGGGCACTGCCAGGGATGGAACAGCCGCAACTTTTCTGTGCCCCGCTCTCACAGGGAGGAGTTCCTTCCCAAAATCCCATCTAACCCTGTCCTTCTCCATCCTAAACCCTTCCTGCCCCTCCATCCCTTGGCCCAAGTCCCTCTCCAGCTGTTTTGGAGCTCCTTTAGGCCTGGAAAAAGCTCTAAGCTCTCCCTGGTGCATTTTTTTTGGGCCACCAGCCTCATTTGGGTGTTTGGACCGTTGGTCTGCGGTGGTGACAATTTGCAAATTTACAAATCCTCTACAGCTGAGGTGAATAACAGCTTTATTTCATATTTAAATCCAGTGGCATCTGTGGTGCTGCTGGTAAACAAATCATGTTCTTTTTTTTTTCCTTTTTTTTTTTTTTTTGATGCCTCTTGCTCCAGCTGCAGTTTTGTTGTTTGGTTGGTTTTTTTTTTCTTTTTCTTCTGATGAAACAGCACCAGATCAAACATCAGAGGCAAAGTTTTATTCTGTGCCAAACTCACTGGTGGCTGCAGAGAAAAGCCACCACCTGAGCACAAAATTTTGCCTCGTGCAGGCTTTGAACACCTACAAAAAAAAAACTTTTACTCCCGGGATGAGCAGCTGTTCATTCATGAAGGGTCAAGTGATTCTCAACTTACTGATCCGATTTGGAGGGCTCAGAGATAAGAACCAGCAAAAAATTGGCCCCAGTGTCTGGGAGGTGACGTCTGGGAAGGGATATGGGATGTGTGGATGGCATCCTGGAGATGCTTCAATGCAGAGAGCCAGGGAGATGCTGGGAGGAGCCAGAAAAATGGGGGAAATCGATCATTTAGTGTGGTTTAATACTGGTACAAAGGGGCTAAAAGGTAGAAAATGGATAAAAACCCTCCGAAATAAAATCATCCTGTTTCTTCCTAGGACTTGGAATTCTCTCCTTAATAGAATAGAAACGTCTCTAATGTCATTTGAGTTGCATTTGGGCCTTACATTTCATAGTTTTGTACCTATGTCTTTTGTCCTTGTCAGCACAGACATTCTTGGCTGCTTTCCTTCTCTTTTTTTTTCCCCTTCTTTTTCTTTAATAATTTACTGTAATGATTTTTAAAAAGAAAAAGAAAAAAACTCCAATCAACCAAACCATATTTAATGGCACAAAGGTTTATTAGAAGAAAGCCCAAAAGTAAAAGGCAGTGATGACACCAACCTCATCTCTTTGCCTTTTTCTCCCTCCTCCACAGCCAAATTTCTGAAGGTTCCACTCCGTTTTTTCCTGTTCCCACTGGGATGACCCTTTATCCATGGATTCAGTGATTTTTTTCAAAGGATCAAAATAGAATATTAAAAATAGAGAGGTTCAAGGACAGGGATCTTGGGTCTGGACAGGGATCTTCCTTCTTTCCAAAATATAATTCCCTGTATCCCTAAATACACTAAATACTAAATACAACACCTAGACCACTACAACTGAGGGAGAATTTAAGAACAGACTTTATTGACTGGACTAACCTGCGGTAAATCTGCAGATTGGAGATCAATCAGAGATTAATTAGAGATTCTGTCTCTTTTCCCAACACTTCTCACTCCCTTTTCCCTCTGCCCATGCAGCCACTTTTATCAGAAGCGTTCCTCCTCCCCCCTGCAGCCCCAGCTGATGGTGACAGCGCTCAGGGGTGACTCAGGCAGGACACAGGAGCTTCATGTGACCGTGGTGTCACCCAGGATTCATGTTCTCCCCTTGGTTCCTCCCAGACATTCCCGAGGCCTCACGAGCCTCTTGTTCCCTCTAGAGCTCTGCAGGGAGCTCCTGGAGACCACTGGGATCCTGCTGGAATGGAGCTCCAAGTTCCTGGATTTCAGAGCAGGGCACAGGCAGAGGCTTTGATCCTGGAGTTTGGTCATGGAATCATGGAGAGGCCTGGGTTGAAGGGACAATATCAGAGATTTCCAGGATCCCTGGGGCTGGAAAAGCCCTCCCAGCCCATGGAGTGCCAGCTGTGCCCCATGGGCACCTTGTCCCCAGATGCCCAGCTGGGGTGATTCATGCTCATGGCCACGTCCACCTGCAGCTCCTGCTGGCCAAGGCAGGGGGAGGTGGATGCTGGAGACCACCCTGGGCACAGACACCCAGGGATGGGTTTCCCTCACTTGAAATGGTTGTGCTTAAAAAAAACCTGGATGTGGCACTGGGTGCCAGGGTTTAGTTGAGGTGTTGGGGTTGGGTTGGACTTGATGATCTTCCAACCCAGTGATTCTGGGACTCTGTGAATTCTGTGAGATGTCTCCTTCCTTGTTTATGGAATCCCCGGGGCTGGCACAGCCCTGCCAGCCCATGGAGTGCCAGCTGTGCCCCATGGGCACCTTGTCCCCAGCCCAGAGCACTCAGTGCCACCTCCAGGGGACACCTGCAGGGATGGGCACTGCAAAGCTCCCTGGGCAGCCCCTGCCAAGGCCTGAGCTCCCTTTCCATGGGCAAATTGCTCCTGGTGTCCAACCTCAGCCTCCCCTGGCACAGCCTGAGGCTGTTCCTCTTGAACTTCGTGCTTTGTTCTCCTCTGAAGTTCTCTCAGTTTTGCTCAGTCTCAAGGGACCTCCTGAGCAATCCTATAAATGTGGGGACAACTCAGAATCCATCTGAGGTGATGGAGTGCCCATCCCTGCAGGTGTCCCCTGGAGGTGGCACTGAGTGCTCTGGGCTGGGGACAAGGTGCCCGTGGGGCACAGCTGGCACTCCATGGGCTGGCAGGGCTTTTCCAGCCCCAGGGATTCTGGAATTCCATGACTTCAGCTCCCAAATCAGTGACACTTGAAGGCACTTTTGAAGTCCAGTCTCTACCAAACCCCCAAGAAAGTGTCCAGTAACATTCCCAACCTCAGCTTTGTATTCCAGCCAGGACTGCTCCTGTTCCCATTGCTTTTTCTGGAAGGGCTCTGACCTTACACCTCTTGCAATAACAAACATTCCCAAGAGATTTTTCCTGCCCTGGTTGGGAGGGAAGAGCTGATGGGAGCAGTGAATCCTGGGCTGTGTCCTCACACATTTGAGACCTTGATGTCTGTGGGAAGGGTTTCCAAAGCAGAGCCCTGTCCCTCCTCTGGAGAATCCCATCCTTGTGCTCATCAGGTGCCTGTATCAGGAGCCACCAGGGATAGTTCTAGAGAAAAATGAGGTCTGAAGTGGCTCTTGCACCCCAAAACCCCTTTCATCCTCATCAGAGACTCCCAGGATGAGCCCAGGATGATTGATTCTGGATTGGCTTCCATCCACACAGCCCTGAGATGATTTCTGGGTGGTTTCCCATCAATTTATGGGAATGTTGAACCCAGAGGCTCTCGAATTTTGATGTCAGTTCACGGTGCTGGTTTCTGTCACTGCTGTGACACTTTCAGTGTAACTTTTGGAGGCACCCAGACAAGAGAGTCAAGGGCCCAAGAGCCCAAGAACCCAAGGCCAGAGTTTCAGGATGACTTCTGGGGGTTTTTGGTCCCTTTTTCCAGTCATCAGCAAGGTCAGGTCCTCTCTGCCTGACTCAGTTTTGGGCAATCTGTCTGTGCAGACACCCTGGGTGTATTATGCAAGTGTTGTTGGAAATAAAATCTGCATTATAACCCATAAAACCCAGGAGATGTTTATGGCCCTGCTGTCATCCCAAACCAGGAATAGCCACAAACCCCACATTAAACTCCCCATCCCTCCAATCCATCCCTTGCTAACCAGCCCCATAAACAATGAATAATTCAGGAGTGATAAAACCAAATCCAAGCTGGATGGAAAGGGGACGGAAGGAGCGGGGAATAAAAGCCAGGTGGAATTGTTGGTGAGCAGCAGTGACCCAGGTTTGTGGTTCATGGGGCTGTGGTTAACCAGGATGTGGTTCACGAGCACAAGGAGTGACACAAGCGTCCTCCTGCTCTGCCAGCCCATCTCACACCCCCGCACAGGCTTGGTCGAGTCTGTTCTGGAAAAAAAATCTTTTAAAAACACAAAATCAAGTCCCTTTATCCTGGTCTTGTAGAGTAGAATTATGGCCACGTTTTGCTCCGTTGTTGTTGGGGTTTTTCCTGCATTTATTTTCTAAATAGAAACCTCTCCAGAGCCTTCTAAAGAAATGAATTGACACCATGTTCCAGCAGAGCAGTTGACAAAAAACCCCCCCAAACTGGAAGCCAGATGGAAATACTGCAGATTAGTCCAGTAAATAAAGTATATTTTTAAATTCTCTCTCTGTTTCAGTGATCTAGGTGTTGTATTTAGTGATACAGGGAATTATATTTTGGAAAGGAGGAAAATCCCTGTCCAGGCCATTCACTTGAGTGCTGGACTGGATGATCCCTGTGGATTTCTTTCTCTTCTTCTTCTTTATTCTGGTTTTAGAGACTGGAATTTTGGCCACATTTCACTGCATTTCACTACTGTTGGGGTTTTTCCTGCATTTATTTTCTATCTAAAGACTTCTCCAGAACCTTCTGACAAAATAAATTGATCATGTGTTCCAGCAGAGCAGCTGCAGGTGTCAAACCCTAAACTGGAAGTCAAATGGAAATAGTGCAGATTAGTCCAGTAAAAAATACTGCAGATTAGTCCAGTAAATAAAGTAGATTTTAAAATTCCCTCTCTGTTTTAGTGGCCTAGGTGTTGTATTTAGTGTTACAGGGAATCATATTTTGGAAAGGAGGAAGATCCCTGTCCATTTTACATTTCTATTTAATATTCTATTGAAATTTCTATTGAAATTTAGCTTTATTTGTAGAGCTATTTCTATTTCATTTTTACATTTCTATTGAAATTTCCATTGATATTTCTATTGAAATTTCTAGTGAAATTTAACCTTGTTTATAGAGGTATTTCTATTTCATTTTTACATTTCTATTTAATATCCTATTTACATTTCTATTGAAATTTGGCCTTATTTATAGAGCCATTTCTATTTAATTATTTACATTTCTATTTAATATTCTATTTACCTTTTTATTGAAATTTCTATTGGAATTTCTATTGAAATTTGGCCCTATTTATAGAGCTATTTCTATTTATTTTTTTTACATTTCTATTGAAATTTCTATTGAAATGTAGACTTATTTATAGAGCTATTTCTATTTCATTTTTACATTTCTATTGAAATTTGGCCCTATTTGTAGAGCTACCTGAAGCAAACAATAAAAATGTGTGGAAGGGAAGAAACTCCTCACTGGGGCTGGAGCCAGGTGCTGAAATGAGGGCGAGGGAGGAAGAACCTCAATTTCCCCCCAGCAATTCCTGGTTCCCCTCTCGGGGTGGTGGCCCTGAAGGCTCTGGCTGATCCCAGAGATCCCTGCCAGCCCTGAGTCCCCTGCTGCTGAGATAAAGATGCTGCAGCTGCTGCCAGGCAATGTTTTCATTGCTGCCAAGGCCAACACCATCAGCTGAGGTCTTCTCAAAGGTGCAGAATGTTATTTCTGCTCTTTCACAAATGCCAGGAGTAAATGCAGGGGTAGTGTTGAGTTTTATCTTCTTTTTTTTTGCCAAGGTTGTGATTAAATGTGTGAGAGGGTATTTCTTGTTGGGACTCAGATGTTTATCAGTTCTTATCTCTGTCACAGTCTCACAAACCCTGAGTTCTGCAGCACTTCACTCCAACAAACTAAAAATGGAGCCCTGGCTCTCTCTCTACAAGAATAAACTGTCCAATTAAGAAATGACACCTCAATTATTTTCACTTTTAACCCAATACCCAACCACCCGTGCTCACAATGGGGATTATTTTATCCAATGCCACAAAACCACCCAAACCCATGGAGGAGAAGGTGAAGAAGAAGGAGCAGCCTCCACCCTAAAACCTCCATCTTGCTTTCTATCTATTCCTGTATTCTAAACCCTTCAGCTCTGAGTTTCCCACCCTGTGATCTCACACACTTCTGTTCAAACTCCACCCCTTTAATCTCAGTTTTATTCTTGAACTTTGGAAGCTTCTCCATGGCCTGAGGTCAATGCAGTGTTCTCTGGGGGTCAGTGCCTGGCAGCACAGAAAGCCCAAAATTCTCAGTAACCAGCAGGGCAGCAGAACTCTTCCCAAAACAGAGCCATGCTGTGCACAGAACAACTTGGAAAAGACCTTCACAATTTTCTTGCTGAATAATAGAGGAACTGAGCCTTGTCCTCTGCTGTGGCTTCATAAAATGTTTTAATTCTCTGTGGACAAGCTGTAGGGATTTTTTTTATATTTTTTCCATTCCCTTCTTTCTTGGCATTGCAGTAGCAGCTGAATTTCAGAGCTGGAATTGATGTCCTGCTGGGGGGTTTTACAGCCTGCCTGGGGGATCTGAGCACCCACTTCCCTGTGCTTTGAACAAGTGCTGCTGCTCAGATTCCCGGGGCAGTTTTGGAAAAGCCAGCCACGATTTCCCAACCTAACCTCCCCGCACCCAACTCCCTTCAGAAAGCCCAGGTAACCCAGCAGAGTCAGGAATATCAGATAAACCCTGACTCTTGGGGGTAAACCGCCTTTTTTTCACAAGCAGAGTGTAGATGATTTAAATATAAATTAATTTTGTTTCCCCAAAAGTTTTGAGCAGTTGCCATGGAGGGAATGAATCCAGCACCAGCGTTCTACACCCCATAAAACCTTTCAGTGCCTTGCAGGGTGTTCGAGCTCTACCCGAAACGAGGAGTTTGCTTTTCTCAACACTCAAGGATTTCATTTTTACATTTCTATTTAATATCCTATTGAAATCTCTATTGAAATTTCTCATTAAATTTAGCCTTATTTATAGAGCTATTTCTATTTAGTTTTTGCATCTGTATTTAATATTCTATTTAGCATTCTACTTACCTTTCTATTGAAATTTCCATTGAAATGTCTATTGAAATACAGCCTTTTTAATAGAGCTATTTCTATTTCATTTTTACATTTCTATTGAAATTTCTTTTGAAATGTAGCCTTATTTATAGAGCTATTTCTATTTAATTTTCACATTTCTATGAAAATTTCTATTGAAATTTGGCCATATTTATAGACCTATTTCTATTTCATTTTCACATTTCTATGAAAATTTCTATTGAAATTTGGCCATATTTATAGACCTATTTCTATTTCATTTTTACATTTGTATTTAATATTCTATTTAGCATTCTATTTACCTTTCTATTGAAGTTTCTGTTGAAATTTGGCCTTATTTATACAGCTATTTCTATTGAATTCTTACATTTCTATTGAAATTTTTATTGAAATTTGGCCATATTTATAGACCTATTTCTATTTCATTTTTACATTTCTATTGAAAATTCTTTGGAAATGTAGCCTTATTTACAGACCTATTTCTATTTCATTTTTACATTTGCATTTAATATTCTATTTACCTTTCCATCAAAATTTCTATTGAAATGCCTGTTGAAACACAACCTTTTTAAAAGAGCCATTTCTATTTCATTTTTACATTTCTATTGAAATTTTTATTAAAATTAACCTTATTTACAGACCTATTTCTATTTCATTTTTACATTTCTATTGAAATTTCTATTGAAATGTAGCCTTATTTACAGACCTATTTCTATTTCATTTTTACATTTCTATTGACATTTCTATTGAAATGTAGCCTTATTTATAGACCGATTTCTATTTAATTTTTACATTTCTGTTGAAGTATAGCCTTATTTATGGAGCTATTTCTATTTCATTTTTTTGCTCACTAACATTTTCTCTTTTCCTGTTGCAGGGAAAAGCTTCACCCTGACTATCACAGTCTTCACCAACCCTCCCCAAATCAAGATCACAGTGGATGGACCTCGGGAACCCCGAAGTAAGTGAGCTCAGGGGAGAATTCCCAGAGGGATAAACCGATTTAATGGAGGGGCTCATCCCCATCCACACCAAATCCAGCAGCATGTGGAGAAAATGGGAATGTTTGAAGCTTTCAGATGGTTTTTATCCTGCCTTCCTGAAGTGTTCTTTCTCCACTGGTGTCCAGCTCAACAGTGACTTGAATTTCTTGAAATGCGCCAGCCAGGCCTGGCTTGGCCCAAACCCCAAGAGCTGACTGAAGGGATGCTGGGAAAAGGTGGGCAGCAGTACCTGGCACATCATTTCTTGCTTTTCAAATGTTTAAGGGCATTTTAAATGCATTGCAAACCAATATGGCATTGATCAAAACCCTTCAGACAGGAATAAATGCCATGGTTTGCCTGCTTCCCTGGAGTTCCCTGAGCCTCAGCTGTGGGGACAGTTCGGGGTGAAAACCATTGATCTGCACAGACAGCAAATCTATCTTTCTTTTCTTTCTTTCCTTCTTCTTTCTTCTTTCTTTCTTTCTTTCTTCTTCTTTCTTTCTTTCTTTCTTCTTCTTTCTTTCTTTCTTTCTTTTCTTTCTTCTTCTTTCTTTCTTTCTTTCTTTCTTTCTTTCTTCCTTCTTTCTTCCTTCCTTCCTTCCTTCCTTCCTTCCTTCCTTCCTTCCTTCTTCTTCCTTCCTTCCTTCCTTCCTTCCTTCCTTCCTTCCTTCCTTCCTTCCTTCCTTCCTTCTCTTCCTTCCTCTTCTTCCTTCCTTCCTTCCTTCCTTCCTTCCTTCCTTCCTTCCTTCCTTCCCTTCCTTCCTTCCTTCCTTCCTTCCTTCCTTCCTTCCTTCCTTCCTCTGTCTCTCTCTTTCTTTCTCTTTCTCTCTTCCCTTTTTTAAAAGACTGAAGCACCAGGAGGAGCTGAAGGATTTGATGTACCCAAGGGGATGCCCAAGCCCTGCACCAGGGGGTTGTTTTCTTCAGGTGCTGAGGGCAGACAGTTCTGTTCTGGGTGAAATGGAGTGAGGGTGGAGCAGATGTGCAAGGAGAGATCACAGAATCAGGGAATGGTTTGGGGTGGAAAGGATCTTAAAGATCATTTTGTTCCACCCCAGGACACCTGCCACTGTGCCAGGCTGCTCCAGCCCCAGTGTCCAGCCTGGCCTTGGGCACTGCCAGGGATCCAGGGATGGAATTCCATCCCAGCCCTAATTTCTTGTCAGAAGGAACAATTCCTTCCTAATATCCAATCTTGGCCTTCCTTCTATCAGTTTAAGCCATCCCTGGTGCTGTCCCTGCATCCCCTGGCAATTGTCTCTCTGCAGCTTTCCTGGGGCTCCTTCAGCCCTGCAAGGCCACCTGAGCTCAGCCCAAAGCTTCTCCTGTGCAGGTGAACAATGCCAGCTGTGCCAGCCTTTCCTGCCAGCAGAGCTGCTCATCCCTCTGCTCATCAGAGGCAATGTTGGCCTCAGTCCCCACCCCAAAACGGCATTTGCATATTGTTATCAAAATGTTAAATTGAGGTTTGGGATGAGTTTTCTTGCACCCCTCCCACACTCTTGGCAGAAGTTCTGGATGTTGCTTAAGTGGAATTGTCCCGGGAGACAGAGCAGCAGGACTCAAACACCCTCCAGGGAATGAGACTCACAGCTTGGGGCTGCTTAACCAGGAAAGAAATGTTTCATCCTTCAGCTAAAATAGCTTAGAAAGCTTGGGTTTTCTTCTGGAGTCTTCATTTACCTGAGTTGCATCATGATCCATGTTTTTTAGTGGAAAAATCTGAGATTTTTTTTGGATTTGAGGACAGGCCTTAAAACACATACTCTGTCAGAGTAAGGCTTCTATTTATTTATTCTTATTTCTTTGGTTTGTTGTTTGGGTTTTTTAATTTAAATTGTGGTTGAGTTGTCCCTGAAAAATATCCTCAGTGAACCAGGCAGCTGCGCACATAAAAAAAGATATTTGCATATGCAAATTTCCAGATTTTACATATTCAATTACCTGGGCGTCGCTCACGGTTTGCAGACAATGAATAAACTTTAGTTCTTTGAATGTGCATCTGCTTGAAACCAAATCCTCCTGCAGGCAAACCTTCTGTTGGAAATCAATCCTTCAGTTGATAGAAGAGTTAATATTTAATGAGATTCTGCATTTTCAGGAGGAAGTGGAGATTAGGATCCACACGGAAGCAGCGCTGGGTCTGCCTGACCCAAATGCATGCAAAGGCTTCCCTGGAATTCATATCCCATGTTTTAGGCAAATGAACTGCGCAGTGAGGGAGGTCTGAGGCACCTCACAGGAAAGGTTGGGCTCCCCCCCAGCAGGAATTCACAGCTTTGTTATTGCGAGTCATTCATGACACAGCACTAAGGGGTTGTGGGATCATGGAATGGTTTGGGATGGAAGGATTAAAGCTCATCCAGCTCCACCCCTGCCATGGCAGGGACACCTCCCAGTGTCCCAGGCTGCTCCAGCCCCAGTGTCCAGCCTGGCCTTGGGCACTGCCAGGGATCCAGGGATGGAATTCCATCCCAGCCCTGCCCACCCTGCCAGGGAACAATTCCTCATTGCCAAGATCCCATCCAGCCCTGCCCTCTGGCACTGGCAGCCATTCCCTGGGCTCCTGGCACTGCCAAAGGGAGAGGGACTGAGGCAAAAATCCAGGTCTCCAAGGGATTTTTCCAAGCTCACAGGACAAATGCACCAGGCCATCAATGGGATGGGCCACAACCACAGCAGCCATGGAACGAGGTTTGCCTGGTGTGAGGATTGGGCAAAGGATGGGAAAAGTGCTCAGAGGGGAGAAGGGATCACAGGTTCAAACAGAAAAGCAGCCAGAGAATCCCAGAATCCCAGAGTGGGTTGGGTTGGAGGGGTTTTAGGGACCACCCAGTGCCAGCCCTGCCATGGCAGGGACACCTCCCACTGTCCCCAGGGTCCAACCTGGCCTTGGGCACTGCCAGGGATGCAGGGGCAGCCCCAGCTGCTCTGGGGCACCTCTCCCAAGGCCTCACCACCCCCTGAGGGAAGAATTCCCTCCAAAAACCCACCATCCAACCCTGCCATCTCCTTAAAACCATTTTCCCCTTTTCCTGTCACTCTCTGCCTGCATAAAAAATCCTTCTCCTTTCCTTTAGAGCCTCTGAGCTCTGCCTGGAGCCTTCTCCCCCCCAGGCCCAAACACCCTCAGCTCTCCCAGCTTTTCCAATGGTTCTGTTTTGCTCCCTTCATTTTTAAGTGGGCTTCAAAGTCCTCAAATTTGACTTCTCACTAAGATTTCCACATCACAGCCACGACCACCCTGATGTTTTTTTCCCTAAATGCCTTTGATGGAGACCTGGACTGGCCTGGATCTGTGGGTGAGGCCCTGTCATGGACTGAAGGGGTTTAGAAGGATATCAGCCTTCTTGGACTGGGATGGGAATCAAAACAAAACCTGCTGGATTTGAGAGTTTTCCTTTCAGGAATGGATATTTGGGAATGTTCCCCCAGCTCCATGACTCACTCAGTCACTTGGGCTGAAGGAATTCCAAACAGGCCGAGATGTTTTCTCCTGGTTCACCAGAGATCTGGGGAGCAATGGCACCAAACTGAGATCCTGCTGTCTTCCAGAGATCTAGGCAAACCTGCTGAGCTCCAAAACCAACTCCAACCACAGTTTTTTAATAATTTCCTAAAACCAAGTCCAACGACCATTTTTGATTCATTTCCTTCATGGTTTTGATGGTTCTCAGACAGCCTGGATTCCAATAAGTGCAAGGAGCCAGGGGAAAGTTCAGATTAAGGATAGGAACAATTCTTCCCTGGCAGAGTGGTCAGGCCTTGGGCTGAGCTGCCCAGGGAGGTTTGGAGTCCCTGGAACTGTCCCAGAGCACTCTGGATGTGCCCTTGGGGACAGGGATTGGGGTGATGCTGGCAGGGCTGAAGGTGATCCTGAGGGGCTCTTCCAACCTTTCTGGGATTCTGTGGCTTTTGGGCTCTCTGGATGTGTGGAGGTGACAAGAGGTGACAATAACACTGTCACAGGACCACCTTTGCACAAAGGCCAGTGGACACTGTGCTCTGCACATCCCATCATCCATGCTTGCTGGGATGTCCAGCTCTTTGGCCAGCAGCATATCTAAATTTGCACTCCTAATTGTGATTAATTCCCCTTTGTGGGAATTCCACATTTTCCCTTTTTGTCCCATTGGGTTCCTGTCTGTGCCTGCCCGGAGAAAACGTCTCAAATTGTCACAGCTCATAAAGAGAGCCAAGGTACTTAAAAACCTGGCTCTTACTCTTCTGCTTCATTATAGATTTTTAAAACTTCTTTTGAACTGAGCATTTTTATTCCCCACTTCTGAATAAATGCTTATTTTCAATTTTTTTTTTTTTTCTGAAAAGAAATCCTGCTGCACTGTCAGGGAGAAGGGCAGGATGACCTAACCCATCATTTTCTCTCTGATTCTATGATTCATAAAGCAATTTCTGTTTTTATGAGCAAGGTCCATGGGGAAAATCATTAGCAGAAACCAGATCAAGAGTAGTGCTCCTGATGAAAATACTTTTGGTTAGGAAACTTGGTAGAAATAGTCTGAGTCCTAAATTAAATATTCCCTTAGGCCATTTGACCTGCTGTGTACATCTGCTGAAAAAATAGGCTTTTTCCTTCTTTTGACTGTTTTTTTCTGCTTTTCCTCATTGAATTGTTTTAACCTACAAAGCTCTGAAAAATTCACTCACGACCCAAGTGCCCTGAAAGTGATGTGAAAGGAAAAGGCTACATGGATTTAGCCTGAAGTTAAGATGGGCATTAAATGTGATTGTTCCCTGTTGGATATGTAGTTTCCCATATACCTTGGGGAAAAAAAAGATATCCAAGAGTGGGATGCTGAGGGGTGTGGGAGAGAGGGAATATATTGCTGAGCAGGGGTTGAGAAGGAGCCTAAAAAGCTGCTGGTTCTGTTCTGAAGGAAATCTTGTCCTACCTGAGGTCATTTTTAGAGAAACCCCAAGAAACTTTTCCTAATATAATAATACCAAAAAGTCAAACTCTCCTCCAAAAAAAAACCTTCTTATTATTTCAGTGGGCTGAAATAATAATGATACCTTTATTTCTTGCTCGTTTTTCTGCTGCAGGTGCCTCATGGATTAGGATTAAATTTTAGTGGAAGGATTCAGATCCTTCCACTCACCTGGAGTTACAGGGGCTGAGAGTTACTTAGGAGAAAGACACAAAGGGGGTCCCAGCGCAGGGAGGAGCTGGAGCTGCTGCAGAGAGCCCAGAGGAGGCTCCAGGATGAGCAGAGGGCTGGAGCAGCTCTGCTGGCAGGAAAGGCTGGCACAGCTGGCATTGTTCACCTGCACAGGAGAAGCTTTGGGCTGAGCTCAGGGTGGCCTTGCAGGGCCTGAAGGAGCCCCAGGAAAGCTGCAGAGAGACAATTGCCAGGGGGATGCAGGGACAGCACCCAGGGAATGGCTTCAGACTGAAAAATCACAGGTTTAGATCAGATATTGGGAACAATTTCCTCCCTGTGAGGGTGGGCAGGGCTGGGATGGAATTCCATCCCTGGATCCCTGGCAGTGCCCAAGGCCAGGCTGGACACTGGGGCTGGGAGCAGCCTGGGGTAGATGAAGGTGTCCTTGCCCATGGACCTGGCTGATCTTTAACATCCCTCCCAACCTAAACCATTCCATGATAGAAGTTCTGTATGAAAGCAAAGTCACCTCTTTTCCAATATATGCTTCCATTTTTTATTTTTTATTTTTATTTGAGAAAGCATATGAATCTCTGAATTCTAACAGATAAGGATCTCATTAAAGAAAGACAGGAATTCTTGGTTTCAAGGCCTTTTGTCTGGAGATAAAACTGAAATGTGATTATTTCCTGGCACCCTTCCAGCCTAAATTTTTCTAAGCCTAAGCTTTTTCTAAGCTTTTCTTCCTTTTATGCCATCTAACCCTGCTATCTGATACTTAAAGCCATTTCCCATTTTCCTGTCACTCCATGCCCTGGTGAAAATCCCTCTCCAGCATTTGTGTAGGCCCCTTTATGTATTTATGGAATTTAACTGGTTGACAATACAAAGGATTTTTAAATTCAAAGGAATTCCTGGCACAGAGCAGTGCTGGTGAGGATCCTTTATGTCCTATCAATAAGTTGGACCTCAGCAGGTTTTCAGCACTCCCATCCTTGAGGATTCATGGTGCAGACACTCCTTTTCCATATGGGATGGGATGATTTTCCCTGGCATTTATCAGTGTCTCTGCTGAGGCTGGAGGGTTGGGATTGGGTGACGTGAGGCAGGAATTTGTAATTTATTTAGTTCAAGGAAATGGTCAAAAATGTGGAGCAGGAAACCTGGCAACAACGCTGCTTTTCTGGGAGTGCAGTACATCCTATAGAATTGCTTCCCAAATCATTCTGGGGTTTTTAAAATGAAACCAGAAGTGTTGACAGGCCAAGCTCCTTCCTTGAGAAATCAGGGACGAGGGAAGCCAAAGCTGCTGTACTGTGGGTTAGGAATGAAGTTAAAGTCTGACCCAGTCCTGCAGAAATTATTTCAACCACCTTTTCTTGGTCACTTCATCCCACACAGCTCTTTTTCACCCTTCGTCATTAACGTGATTTTCAGTCTAATAATTTTGGTGACCCTCCTTGATGTGTCTCTGCTGAAACCAGGGGGAAAAGCTCTGAACTGTGACAAAGCCAGAATCAGCTGAATGTGGATTATTTCTGAACGTGCCTCACTAGGCCTGACTTTCTCTTGCCAACTGCTCTCTCTACAAAGGTTTTGTAGCTGTTAAAAGCAGTGAGCAAGATGAAGATCTTTGGGGACAAGAACATTTTCCATAGGAATAGGAAAATGTGGAGGAAAAGAGGATTTGAAGCAGAGGCAGGGGCTGGAAGGGATGGGCCTGGAGCTGGAGGAGGTGCCAATTGTGGGTTTTTAGGAAATTATTTTGTGGAGTGGAGGTGCCTGTTGTGGGTTTTAGGGAGTTATTTTTCCCTTCCCCTTCCCAGAAGGAGATTTGCTGGCAAAGCTGGGCTGTTGGAGCATCAATCCTGCCGTCCCTCAGGAGTGGCAGATGAATTTTCCTTCAGAGTTTTCCTTCCCTCTGTCAGCTGATCCCTCCTTCCTCAGCTCCTCAGGAGGCTGGGAGAAGGGAGAGAGAAACTCTCGCCCCTCATGGAGAGCTCAGACCACTTCTGTTTGCTAAAGAAGATTTTAGCAGTGACAGGATCTTTTATAAAGCCCCAGTTTTTGAGGAGACTCCATATTTATGGGTTCCCCAAAACACCACATGTGTAAGGGAAAGGCTGGAGGAAGCTACGTGGCATTTTCAGTGAACAGCCCCTATTTTCTTCTTGAAATACAACTGTAAAGAGTGAAAATCTGTTGGAGTTCTGGATGCTGAGAATTTTAGGTTTTCTGTGCTGCCAGGCTCTGACCCCCAAGAGAACACTGCATTGACCTGAGGCCATGGAGAAGCTTCCAGACATGGAATGAGCAGAACTGGGATTGTGGGGTGGAGTTTGAATAGAAAATGTGTGAGATCACAGGAAACTTAAGAGTTTAAGGTTTTAGACACAGTAATGTATATGGAGCAAGCCAAAAACTGGCAAAAATCCACCTGCACTGCAGTTCCTCCCCAGCTTTGCCTGCCCTGGATTATCAGCTGGAGCATTCCCTCCTTGCAGCCCCACACAAAACACCACAGGCTTTTGCTTCATGGTGGTGAAGAATGAAAAAAAGGCTTTACTTTGGCTCTGCATCTCCATTTGTGCTCCTGCTCTTTGGGAATACTGGAATGTTCTGCCTGGGGAGGTGGTGGAGTCCCCATCCCTGGGTGTGTTTAACAAAGCCTGGATGTGGCACTGGGGGCCAGGTTCAGCTGAGCTGTTGGGGCTGGGCTGACCTCGATGATCCTGAAGGCCTCTTCCAGTCCAGTGATTTTGGGATTCTGTGAGTTCTGTGGAACTGGAGTGAGGAAATGAATTTTCTCTCAGTGTTCATGAGAAATGTTGCTCAGGCTGATCCTGTGCCTATGCTGTGTGAGGGTTGTGCAAAAGCAGGAGGGACAGAATGGCCTGGGAGAGAATTGTGTTCTTCCAGTGCCTAAAGGGGCTCCAGGAGAGCTGCAGAGGGATTTTTAACCAAGGGATGGAGTAACAGGACACAGGGAATGGCTTTAAGCTGAAGGAGGGCAGGGATGGATGGGATCCTGGGAAGGAATTATTCCCCTGGGAGGGTGGGGAGGGGATGGAATAGAAGCTGAATAGATCCAAGGTGTCCAAGGACAGACTGGGATAATGTGGGACAGTGGATGGTGTCCCTGCCCATGACAGGGATCTTTAAGGTCCCTTCCAACCCAAACCATTCCATGAGAGGCCATCTCAGCTCTGCTTGGAATCATCAGGGCAGGTCTTGTCTGTCCTACAAGAACACTATGTTCTCATAAATCACTTAAACACATCCTAAAGAGGACAGAAAGATGTGAACATCTTCCCTGCCTTCCTTAATCATGGAACAGATTAGGAACAGCATGTAAAAATGGGAGGAGGCAGCAGAAAGAATTTCCCCTGTCATAAACAAAACATGGAGACATTTTATTTTTATTTTTCTAATAGTGCCTGACCTTTGTTCGTTTATTCTTCCTTTGAGTTTGGAGCTCGAGTCCATCGAGCCCCAAATCCACCAGGCCACCTTCTGGGGCTGACCAGTCCAGAAAAGCCAGGCTGTGTCACAACCCTCAGCACATAGAGCTGCAGGAGGGGAAAAAAAAAAAACCAAACCCAGAAACATTTATGGGACAGTGTTGATTTCATTATTAAGGATTCTGTTTGCCTGATCCCTCCCTCCAGCCAGCACCACGGGCTGTTCCTCATTACCTGCCCCACGTATCTTCCCAATCTCACCACAAACAGTTTGGGTTGACCACACCACTTCCCTCCTGAAAGTTAATCCAGTTTGACTCACCCTGAGCAGCTCCGGCCGAGCCAAGGAAAACAAGGCAAAGAATAACCTGCTTGTATCCACTTTGGAAACTTCTCAGAGGCCCTGCTTTCAGAGTGCTCCACAGTAGCTCACTATATCTCCCTGCAGCTGCAGAGAAAATCGGGGAAGCAAAAAAAAAAAAAAAAAAAAAAAAAGAAAAGGTTCCAGAAGTTAAAATAAAGCCCAGGCAGAACCACGTGAAATTTATGAGTTCACAGTGGAATGTTAGTCCAGAGAAGGAACCAACAAATTAAAATAGCCAAAGTAATTTCTGTGGAAAACCAGGTATTTTCAGCTATTGTGTGGCAACAGCAGGCACTGGGTTTGGTAAAAGCAAAGGCCTGAAGTTCAAGGGAGGTGTGCAGCCCCAGTTATGCTCTTTTCTTAGGCAGGAGCAAAGCTCCACGTGGTCCAAGTGTGAGCAGTCAGCACCTCCAGGGAGTAAACTGCATTTGGTGTTGCCAAATTGCCCTGGTTTATATAAACACCGAGGCGCAGGACCTGACCTTTCAGGTGCAGGTGCCTTGTTGAGCCTGGCTGAGGGTGAGTGATGGGGACCTTTCACTGCCTCGAGACTCTGGTGATGAAATGTTCCTGTCTGAGCAATTCCTCTGCTGTTTGTACAACCACTGCCCTCTTTGGAGTCACTGCACAGGTGACAAATGTCCTCACCACTGGCTTTTCCTGCTCAGTGTCTGGGTCTGAAAAGGCAGGTGTCTGCTAAGGAAGGCAGGAGCTTTCCTTAAAATGGAAAATGTAAACCCCCTCCCTCTGAATTATTATAGTTTTGAAATTATCAGGCAAAGATATGGGAATAGGAATTAGGAAAATTAAAATACAAATGCAATAGTACAAAACAAACCCAGAAAACAAACTAGTGCCAGAGTGAGAGCAGTCCCTGTCCCCTGTGTGTCAGGGGGTGGCACAGCCCCATCCCATGGGGGCTCAGCCCTCCTGCAGTGCCAGCTGTGGCTCTGCTGCAGCAGGGATCCTGCACAAGGGGGGAGTTTTCCTCTGCAGCTCCAGGGCTGCTGCAGATGGGCCTGGGCTCCCTCTGGCAATGCAGGGCAGCAGAAAGCTGCTCCTCTGGCAATGCAGGGGGCAAAGGCTGCTGTGCTGTGCCAGGCTCAGATTGGATCCAGGTAGGAATGCTTGGCTCCTGCCCTGGGCGCAGCATCTCCCCATGGGATGCTGGAATTGGATCAGCCCTGCAGGGACACTCCCTGGCCACGGACAGCAGAGATCTCCTGGAGGGAGGATTGGCTGTGGGAGAGAGAAAGAGAAAACTGCCCCATGAACAGCAGAGAACTGCCCCAGCTCTGACAGATGGGGACAGAGCACACAGCCCCATTTCCAACCTCAGACACCCAGGATGAGGGAGGGGCTCCAGAAACGTGATTGAGGTGCCTGAGTGAGGTCCCTGTGTCCAGCAGAAACAGAATCTTCCCCCAAGGGCTGCTCTTGTACCTCGAGTCCTGGGGCAGTTCTGGGTGTCTCAACAGAAGATCAAAAGCTCTTGGAGAATGTCCCAGGGAGGCTCTGAAGGTGGGGAAGGGTCTGGAGGGGCTGAGGGCGCTGGGATTGTCCAGCTGGAGCAGAGGACACTGAGGGCAGAGCTCCATGGGGCCAGTTCCTGCTGGAGCTGGGCCTGGAGGGGTTTAGGTTGGATTTCAGGGCAAGGTTCTTGCCCAGAGGGTGCTGGCACTGCCCAGGGAATGGGCACGGCCCCGAGGCTGCCACAGCTCCAGGAGATGCCCAGGGTGGGGTTGGTGGGGCTCTGGGCAGAATTGGAGTTGGGTCATCCTTGTGGATCCCTCCTAGCTCAGGATATTCCAGGATTCCACGTGTTTTCAGCAGCCTCCCCTTGGAGAGAGGAGGGTTTTTGTGCCTGTATTTTATTTTATTTTTTCCTTGGTTGCTCCCTGAGCTGGTGCTTGGCTGCTGTGGGCTCATCCTGCACCTTCCCTCCCCGACAAATCTCCAGCTCTGCTGCCTCAGCTGTGGCTGGAGGGGATTCCTGGGGCACTTTGGGAAGATGCAAACCAGAAAGAAGCAAAAGAGGATTTTGGCAAAGCAGTGCTTGCCTCGGGATTCATTCAAACATTGTCAAGGGCTTGGGGTTTTGGAAGTTGAGATGGGGGAAAGGGAAAAGAAAGCAAGGGTTGTAATTTTACAAACTGATTTAAATTTCATGATCAACTTCTTCCCTCCAAACCCAAGGGCTCCATGACTTTTACTTCACTGCCCTGACCTAATTCCTGGGGTTAATTCCAGGCAATAATTACACTTCCACAAGAGGGAGGGCACAGATTCAGCAGAAGCTGAGGTGGATCTACCCAAAATAATTGTGGGTTTAGTGGAAATACACTTGTGCTTTGCTCTTTGTACCTCACAGGCCTCACCAGCAGAGCTGGGGGAGAGGAGGAAAAATTCCTGCCACATTCAGAAATGCGTCAGGATTGCTTTTTGTGGATTTGGGAGCTCAGGATGGACGTGAGGATTTTCTGTGTTCATCAGGAGGAGGGAAAGTGGGAGGCACCCTGGAGGACTGTGGAGAGAGGGAAAGCACAGCCTCCATTCATCCTTTTTCCCAGGAATGTTCCCTCCAAAGCTCTCCTGACGCAACTGGGCTGAATTTCAGTGAGGGAAAGGGCTCCCGGCCTGGAATTAGAGCAGAAAATTGGAAATTGGAAGCCCAAGGAGGGTGTGGAGTCTTCATCTCTGGAGATATTCCAGAGCCACCTGGATGTGTCCGTGTGTCAGCTGCTCCAGGTGGCCCTGCCTGGACTGGGGGAGCCCCAGAAGTCCCTTCCCACCCTGAAAGTTCTGGGATCCTGTGAGCTGAAGTTCATTTTCTAGAATATATCAGGCAAGAGGGTCTTGATCTGGGCTCTCCCACCTGCTCTGGTTTGTCCTGGGACAGAATTTCTTCTTTTTACAATTTTTCCTCTACCTGTGTTTAAAAAAAAATCTAAAATAATTTTTAAATTATTTTTAAAAGAAGAGCTAAGTAAAAATACCTTGTCCAAATATTGTGTAATTCCTGTTAAAGCACATAAGGAAAAAATTCCAGGACTTCCAAAGGAGGTGCAAGAAGCTCCCTGGGGTTTCCCCAGTAAAATAGGGAGAGCAGGAATCTGTAAATAATCCTGGTTCACCTTCTATATTATATATTATATATTATATATTATATATTATATATTATATATTATATATTATATATTATATATTATATATTATATATTATATATTATATATTATATATTATATATTATATATTATATATTACATTTACATGTTACATATTATACATTATATACTATATAGTATATTTTATACATTATATATTATATATTATACATGATATCTTATATGTTATATATAATATATGACATATAATATAGGATAGAGAATATAGAATAATATACAATATATATATTCTCATATATAATATTAGACTCTCCACCACGCTCCATGTCTGAAAATGAGGCTCATGCTGTCCAGCACTTCACAGAAAAACAGGGGAAAAAAAATATGTGATTGCTGAATGTTATGGTTTTGAAAAGGATTTTTTATTGCAGAGAAGTCTCCATAATATTAATAAGAAGTAAACTGAAGAAAACCTATTCTAGAGGTAGTAAACTGACTGAAATTTTAGGTTCTGTTTCTTTACATTGTCTATGAAAAAGTTATAGGGGGAGCAGAAGTGTTCTAAAGATTTTATTCTAATTCTTATTATTCTTTCTTTTAGTTACTGTTAATAAATTTTTCTTTATGCCCCTTTAAAGTTTTAAACCTGCTTTGCCTTTCTCCTAATCCTATCTCACAACAAAAAATAAATACATTAGGAATTAACCAACACCAAACCACCACAGTCTTTAATACATTAATTATAAATTAATCTCAAAATCAGTAAAATCTCAAATTAACAAACCAAAACCACCACGCTGATGAATCTCCTCAAAACTCTGCCTGCCTGATTTGTGCTCAGCACAGCAATCAGATTTGGGTCTAATTCTGTTTTTAGAGGGTTTTTATATTTTTTTTGAACAATGGAGGAGAGGTTGGTGACGCTGACACGGAGCTGATCCTTCTGAGAGGAGCTCAGGGAAAAAAGGGAGGGCCAAGAATTTCATCCCTGGCACAGAGGAAAACAATGTTTAGGCATTGTTAGCAAAATAATTATTGATAAATATTGCTAAATAATTGATTTTTAATCCATGGAGGAGAGGCTGGTGAGCTCTGGCATGGAGCTGATCCTTCTGAGAGGAGCTCAGAGAAAAAAGGAGAGCCAAGAATTTCATCTCTGGGAAATCTGGCACGGAGGAAAACAATGTTTAGGCATTGTTAGCAAAATAATTATTGATAAATATTGCTAAATAATTGATTTTTAATCCATGGAGGAGAGGCTGGTGAGCTCTGGCATGGAGCTGATCCTTCTGAGAGGAGCTCAGGGAAAAAAGGAGAGCCAAGAATTTCATCTCTGGCGCAGAGGAAAACAGTGTTTAGGCGTTGTTAGCAAAAGAATAATGCTCTTTTTTTTGCATTATACTTGTAAACATTTCTATTTTAAAGCATTTCCCAGCTTGGTAATAATATAGAAGTGTTATATTTTAATTAATAGAAACACAAAATTGGGTTGGAAATTCTCTCTGCGTTCCTGTGGCTCCTTCAGGCCCTGCAAGGCCACCCTGAGCTCACCCCAAAGCTTCTCCTGTCCAGGCTGAACAATCCCTCTCCTTCTTGGCCTTTTGCACATTTAATGACAATTATCAATTATTTTGCATATCCACTGGTCAATTTGGGCTCTCCCAGCTGCTTGCAAATTAAATTGGGGTGATTGACACCTTCCACAGTCCCAGGTTGCTCCAAGCCCTGTCCTTGAACACTTCTGTGGGTGAAGAATTCATTTTTTAACAAGAATTTATATTGCAAAAAAGAATAATATTTATAATTTGTCCGTGACAAATTTTATTATTTATAATTTTATTTTTTTGCATTAAATACAGTATGTTCACTCCCTAGAACGATATGAGTACATTTCCTCTCATCATTATACAAAATAATCCCATTAATTTTAGCTCCAAGACACAGAACAGTGTTCAGCACTTTATTAATGGACACAATGGAATTTTGGTGATTTTTTTACCCCACTAAAGCTGGACCCAACCTGAATAAAACCAGCCCTGAAAAGAGAAGATGTTTGAACCAAGGTCCAGAGTGCCTCTAAGGCAAACAGGTTTATTTAAACTCACTCCTTCCTTTGGTAAAGCCTGGCCAGACTCTGCATTTCCTGGGAATAATCCCATTTTTGGCTGTGAAATTTCTTTTTCCACACAGGAAAAGTGGAGAAAAGGGGAAGAATTCAGGGACAAAGGCTCAGCTTAGTTAAACTCCCCTGTTTTGGTTTAAAACCACACTGACCTCCAACCTTCCATGGTGGGAGGGGAATTGGGGGAAAAAAAACCCATGGGTTGGGATAAGAATGGTTGAATAATTGAAATTGGAAAATGAAGAACGAAAAAGAATAAATAATAATAGGATAAATGATGAATAATAAATAATAATAAAAGGAGAGAAATGTAATAAAAGACTCCCAAAAAGAATGGGAGTGGATGACAGCAAGTAACAGAAGAGTGGAGTAATTAAAAGGAAAAAACTTAAAAGACAAAAAAAACAAAACCCATAAAATCATAGAATGGGTTTGTTTGGAAAGGATCTTAAAGATCTCCTGATTCCACCTGGACAGGGATATCCAGTAACCCATTCCAGCAGTGTTTTCTTGGAAAATGGTCCTGGTTTTCCACAGAAATTCCAGCTGGAAGGAAGAGAGCAGCAATTCCTTTCCTCAGCCTCTGCTTTACCCAATTCTGCCTCTCTGAGCCTGAGAGGATCTAAGGATTCCCACAGAAATCAAGAAAAAAAAATTAAAGGAAAATTCAAAATTTCAAAAATCAAGAAAAAAAAAAAAAGGAAAATTCAAAATTTCAAAAATCAAGAAAAAAAAAAGGAAAATTCAAAATTTCAAAAATTCAAAATTTCAAATATTCAAAAATTTCAATTTCACTTCCTTGGTCTCTGCTTTGCCCAATTCTGCCACTCTGAGCCTGAAAGGATCTAACTAAGGATGCTTTCAAAAGTCTCCCCAAAAAATGCAAAATGAAAAATTTCAAAGGAAGGTAAAAGTACCTTGGCCTATTCTGCCTCTCTGAATCTGAAAGGCATCTAAGGTTGCCTGCAAAAATAATTTTTTTAAAAAAAATTAAAGGAAAATTCAAAATTTCAAAGGAAAGTAAAGGTTCCTTGGCCTCTGCTTTACCCAATTTTGCATCTCTGAGCCTGAAAGGCATCTAAGAATTCCTGCAAAAATTAAAAAGAAAAAAAATTAAGGGAAACTAAAAATGTCAGAGGAAGGTGAAAGTTCTTTGGCCTGTTCTGCCTCTCTGAGCCTGAAAGGATCTAAGGATGCCTGCAAAAATCTAGAAAAATTAAAGGAAAATCCAAAATTTCAAATTAAGGTAAAGACTCCTTGGCTTCTCCTTTACCCAGTTTTGTCTCTCTGAGCCTGAAAGGATCTAAGGATGCTTTCAAAAATCCTGCAAACAAAATTAAAGGAAAATTCCAAATTTCAAAAATTCAAAAAATTCAATTTCACTTCCTTCACCTCTGCTTTACCCAATTCTTTCTCTCTGAGCCTGAAAGCATTTAAGGATGCCTGCAAAAATAAAGAAAAATTAAAGTAAAATTCAACATTTCAAAGGAAGGCAAAGGTTCCTTTTCCTTTGCTTTACCCAATTCTGTCTCTCCGAGACTGAAAGGACCTAAGAATGCCTGCAAAAACTGAAAATAAATTAAAGGAACATTCAAAATTTCAAAGGAAGGTAAAAGTTCCTTGGCCTATTCTGCCTCTCTGAGCCTGCAAGGCAACTAAGGATGCCTGCAAAAATAAAATAAAATAAAATAAAGGAAAATTCCAAACTTCAAAGGAAGGTAAAGATTCCTTGGCCTATTCTGCCTCTCTGAACATGAAAGGATCTAAGGATGCTTGCAAAAATCCCAAACAAAATTAAAAGAAAATTCAATATTTCAGAGGAAGGTAAAAGCTCCTTGGCCTATTCTGCCTCTCTGAACCTGAAAGCATCTAAGGATGTCTGCAAATTTTTTTTTTTGCCTTTATTTTTTTCTTTAATTAAAAGAAATTAAAGGAAAATTCAAAATTTCAAGGGAAATTTTAAATTTTGTTTCTTTTGCTGCACTTGTGCATTGCAGCCTGAGCCTGCTGGCATTGCCAGGGAAGCAGGGGCTGCCAGGGCACTCTGCTGCTGTCATTTCCCCGTCCCCAATGCCAAGATCTGGCTGCAGGCCAGCCCTGAGTGTTCCAGGGCTCTCCCAGGCTGTCAAATTGCATTGCCCTGCCATTCCCAGGGGAAGCACTTTCATCTTGCCCTGCCAGCCCTGTGCAACATTCCAAAAAATATTCCAAAAAATATTCCATAGCAAAAACTTCTCCTGACTCACTCAGGCAGCGTTTGGAAGGAATAATCTAAAAAAAAAAAGTGAAAAATCCCCCAAATCCTGTGGTTTAGCCAAGTTGGCTGCATGTCCTGTTTATTGCAGCATCCCAAACACTGACCCTGCAAGCTGAGGGGAAAATGTTCATTTTCCTTTTCTCTGTTAATTGATTCCTCTGCAAGCTGAGGGGGAAAATGTTCATTTTCCTTTTCTCTGTTAATTGATCTTTTTCTCTGTTAATTGATTCCCCTGCAAGCTGAGGGGGAAATGTTCATTTTTCTTCTCTCTTAAACATAAAGAGTTTTGGTTTTGGTTTGTTCATTTGAGGTTTTACTGATTTTGAGATTTCTCAGTTAATGTATTGAAGAGTGTGGAGGCTTTGGTGTTGGTTAACATCAAAGAGAGAGTTAGAGGTTAGAGTTAACACTTAAAGAGTTTTGGTTTATTCATTTGAGATTTTACTGATTTTGAGATTTCTCAGTTAATGTATTGAAGAGTGTGGAGACTTTGGTGTTGGTTAACACCAAAGAGAAAGAGTTAGAGTTAACACTTAAAGAGAAAGGGTTTTGGTTTTGGTTTATTCATTTGAGATTTTACTGGTTTTGAGATTTCTCAGTTAATGTATTGAAGAGTGTGGAGGCTTTGGTGTTGGTTAACACCAAAGAGAAAGAGTTAGAGTTAACACTTAAAGAGTTTTGGTTTTGCTTTATTCATTTGAGATTTTACTGATTTTGAGATTTCTCAGTTAATGTGTTAAAGAGTGTGGTGGCTTTGGTGTTGGTTAATTCCTAATGTACTTCTTTTTTTGGGGAGGTAGGATTAGGAGAAAGGGAAAGCAGATTTAAAACTTCAAATGGGTATAAAGAGAAATTTATTAACAGGAACTAAAAGAAAGGGTAATAAGAATTTCTCTCTCTCTTGATCCTTGTGAGAAATCTCTGGGGACACAAGGAGGGGAAGAAGGCAGAGGTTCCTCCTCGTGTGAGCTCTGTGCCAAGGTTTTCCTTCAGCAGCTGGAAGTTGGAGTGATTTTCATCAAGATTTGTGGCCAAAGTGCTTCAGCAGAGCCAAAGCAGCTTCCAGACCCTGGAAAAGGGAGGGGGAGCAGCTTCCAAATGCTTTCCTGCTGCTCTTTTCCATCCTGGAAAAGGGAGCTCTGGGCTTGTGGTCACCTCGCGGGGCTGGCAGCAGAGTGACTGTCCCAGGGTCACCTCCTGGCCCTGGGCAGGGCACCTCATTGCTCTGGCATTCCATTTGCCACCTGCCAAAAAGGGTTAATAACAGTGCTGCCTGTCCCAGGGGTGAGCTGAGGATATTTTGTCTGCCCCAGCAAGGTGTTTAGAGGGGAACTTCAAAGCGCAGCTAATAAACACCAAAATACAGGTCCGCCCTCACAAAGGGCTGCCTGTGCTTTGAGAGTGGCTTGGGAGAAATATTTATATTTGTTACCTTTTTCTGACACACTTCTTCACTTCTCTCCTGCAGAGCTCTGGTGCCAAACAGGTTCTGTGCAGTCAGAGGAGGAGGAATAATAAATAGATTTTTCTGGCTGGGGACAGGGAGGGTAAAGAGGCACTTTTGGAGCTGCATCTTGAGGTGACAATTGCCTGGCCTTGATTTTGAGTGTTTCCCACTCAAAATGAAAATGGAGCCATAAAAGCAGCAGAGTTCTTCTGAGGAAGAACCCGTTGGTGCTGCTCTTTCTCCCAAATGGAATTTCCACAAATTCAAGGGATGAGACAGATCTTGGCTGTGCCCCCTGCACTCCTGGGAATCCCAGGCTGTTGAAAAGGGCCCCCACAGGAGGCTGGAACACCCCCAAAATTCAGATTGATGCTCTGGGGCAGCACAGGAAGGGGTGGGGAGGTCCAAGTTTTGCTCAGTGGATGCAGGGTATGAAGATATCATGGAAATCAGGAGGAATTTTGGACATTAAAGGGCTGTTAAAGGTTGTTAAACCTTCAGATGGGCTGCCCAGAGAGGTTTGGAGCCCCCATCCCTGGAGATGCCCAGCAGAGGTGGCACTCAGGGCTCTGCACTGGGCACGGCTGGGACTCCCTGGGATCCTCCATCTCCAACCTTTGGGATTTTGGGATTTTGAGACAGGCAGAGATCCTCCCACAGGCTGGAGCAGCCTGGCACTGCAGGGTCAGGAGGGATGGCAGGGGAAGGGGAGGTCACAGGGGGTCAAGCTTGGCCTTCCTGCTCCCCTTTAAAAGCAGGAGAAGCCTGAGGAGGATCTGGAATCGGGAACAAACGCCAGCGTGGGGCTGCGCTGGGAAGGATGTGGCTCTTGGCTCTGCCAGCCCTGGGTTGATCCTGCTGGAGCTTAAAATAATCCCCGTGGATGAGGTATTTTACACATCTTGTGTGACTCCACGTGTTGGCATTCACAGCCAGGGTCAGGAGCCCAAGGCTGGAGGAACTTCCAGCTTCTCTCTGCTGACAAATGCGGCGTTTGCTCCTGACCAACCAGAATGGCAGATAAAAGTCCTTTTAAAAGTCCTTTTCATCTGTCTTTGCTTCTCCCCTCCCTTTTTATTCCTATTTTATTTTTTTTAAGCCCTAATGGGTCTCTTTAATGATGAAACCACTGCTATATAATATGTCTTTTTATATTTTAATTCCTCCCCCTCCCCTTGGGATAATTTACAGCACAGTGTGGAATCTGAGACAGTTCAAGCTGTGCCAAAGGGCCTGGCAAGGGGAAGAAATGCCGAGCCACTGAGATTTGGAACCATAAGACGAGTTATAAAATTTAATTTTAGAAATGCAGCTACTGGGAACTGCTTTTAAATGCACATTTTCCTTTTAGTGCATAAAATGGGCCTGTGTCTTGATTGAGCTGTCAGGGTGGCTTGAAAGAGTTCTCTGTGGAGGAAGGGGCCTACAGGGCTCTGCAGAGAATTTTTCTTGCTTATTCAGTGATATTCAACATTGAGAGAGGGATTTTTAGAAATGTTTATGGATTAAAAGTTAAGGGGGGGGGAGTGTGGAATAAGGAATAGTGGACAAAAAAATAAAATCATGCCTACTTTTTATGTAATCACAGAATGGTTTGGGGTGGAAAAGACCTTAAAGATCATTCCATCCCCTGCCATGGCAGGGACACCTCCCACTGTCCCAGGCTGCTCCAGCCCCAGTGTCCAGCCTGGCCTTGGGCACTGCCAGGGATCCAGGGATGGAATTCCATCCCAGCCCTGCCCACCCTGCCAGGGAACAATTCCTCATTGCCAAGATCCCATCCAGCCCTGCCTTCCTTTACCTTCAGGCCATTCCCCCTTTTCTTGTCACAAGTTCCCCTGTTTCTTCAAGGGAACAAGTAGAAAAAGGAAGATGTTTGACCTCTGGGCTGGAGATTTGGGCTGCATTCCTGGCAGGACAGCAGGAAAGAAGGACAAAAGATAAGGCACAGAGATCCATGAGGCAGCTGATGTCCTGAGACAAATCCAATGTGCAGAAATCATGGAATCATAGAATAGAACCATGGAATATCCTGAGCGGAAGGGACCCACAGGGATCACTCAGTCCCACACCTGGCCCTGCCCAGACCCTCAACAATCCCACCCTGGGCATCCCTGGCAGCGCTGGCCAAAGGCTCCTGGAGCTCTGGCAGCCTCGGGCTGGGACATTTGAAAAAGCTGGGAGAGCTGGGATTGTCCACCTGCACAGGAGAAGCTTTGGGCTGAGCTCAGGGTGGCCTTGCAGGGCCTGAAGGAGCCCCAGGAAAGCTGCAGAGAGACAATTGCCAGGGGATGCAGGGACAGCACCCAGGGAATGGCTGCCAGTGCCAGAGGGCAGGGCTGGATGGGATCTTGGCAATGAGGAATTGTTCCCTGGCAGGGTGGGCAGGGCTGGGATGGAATTCCATCCCTGCATCCCTGGCAGTGCCCAAGCCCAGGTTGGACACTGGGGCTGGGAGCAGCCTGGGACAGTGGAACACTGAAATGTGTCACCTCAGTCCTTCCAGCTGAATCTGGATGTGTCCTGATGCTGTCCTGGCTCTCTGGGACCTTCCCTGTCCCATCCCAGCCCTGGAGCTCCATGGGGACTGTGCTCCAAGGGCTGCTCTGGGAATGCTGGACCCTGTAATTCCCACATGGCCGTGCCCAAGTCCCCTGTGCCCTGCCTGATGCTAAAAATTCAGTATTTCCTCTCTTGGAGCTGTGTCTGATGGGACCTCACGTTCCTGGAGCTCCCAGTGGCACCAAGAGAAACCTCATTACCCCAGTTCCATTTCTGCCTGTGTTTATTTCCTGTTCCTGTCCATAAAACCATTGCAAAAGAACCCAAAACCAGGATTTGATTTGGTTTGTTATTTTTTAGCCCTGTAGCTTTTGTCTGGTTGTGGTGCCTGGTGACAATCTGGGATGGAATTTTTGAGGAGTTATCCAGTGCAGGTTTAGCACAGGGGCCGTTTCCTCCTTTTAGAACCCACAGGAAGGGTAGGAAGGCCCTGAAATTTTCAGTGGCTCTGGTTCTTCAGCCCTGGGCTGAAGAAAAACTTTGCAAAGCTGTAGAGGTGATTTCACTTTCATTTCAGGCAGTCCCAGGTTAGGACCTTCACCGGCAGATCAGGGGTTGCAAAAACCAGGAAAAAAAAATTAAAAATAAACCAAAACCAACCAACCTCATGTACCAAGTGAGCTTTTCTGATCTTTTTCCCCCCCCTCCCACACTAGGACATCGTCAGAAAATAGATGAGCAGACAAAGCCCGGCAGCTTGTCCTTTTCTGAGCGCCTGAGCGAGCTGGAGCAGTTGCGTCGCACGGCCATGAGGGTCAGCCCACACCACCCAGCCCCCACACCCAACCCTCGAGCCTCCTTGAACCACAGCACAGCTTTTAACCCTCAGCCTCAGAGTCAGATTCAGGGTAAGTACCCAAAATCCTCCCCCTGCTCGCCCACCTCCATCCCTGCAGCCTGTGGGGGCTCACGGCCCCGCTGTGGTTCCATCTCTTTGGGGCTCTCCTTGGAGATCTTTGACATGTGAGAGCCTTTGAGGAGTGAAAAGAGGAGCTTTTTCATGGATGTTTGGATTCCTGGATGGTTGAATTTGGGAATTTGGGGATGTTTTAAGTTGTCCATTCTAATCTTTCCCCCGCTCACCCACCTCCATCCCTGTAGCCTGTGGGGGCTCACGGCCCCACTGTGCTTCCATCTCTTTGGAGCTCTCCTTGGAGATCTTTGACACATGAGAGTCTTTAAGGAGTGGAAAGAGGGGCTTTGTCATGGATGTTTGGATTTTGGGAAGCTTGGATGGTTGAATTTCGGAATCTGGGGATGTTTTAAGAGGTCCATTCTAATCCTCCCTCCGCTTGTCCACCTCAACCCCGTGGCCTACACGGGCTCATGGCCCCACTGTGCTTCCATCTCTTTGGGGCTCTCCTTGGAGATCTTTGGATCTTTGACACATGAGAGAGACACATGAGAGTCTTTAAGGAGTGGAAAGAGGAGCTTCCCAATGGATGTTTGGATTTTGGGAAGCCTGGCAGCTTTTAAGGAGTCTGTTCTAGTCCTCCACCCCGTGGCCTATGGCGGATCACAGCCCTGCTCTGCTTCCACTTCTTCTTGGCTTTCCTTGGATATCCTTGGCATGTGAGAGCCTTTGAGGAGTGAAAAGAGGGGCTTCCAAATGGGTGTTTAGATTTGGGGAAGCCTGGATGGTTGAATTTGGGGATGTTTCAAGAGGTCCATTCTAATCCTCCCTCCACTCCCCCACCCCACGGCCTACACGGGCTCATGGCCCCACTGTGGTTCCATCTCCTTGGGACTCTCCTTGGAGATCTTTGACACATGAGAGTCTTTAAGGAGTGGAAAGAGGAGCTTCTCAATGGATGTTTGGAGTTTGGGCAGCCTGGCAGGTTCTAGTCCTCCACCCCATGGCCTATGGGGAATTGCAGCCCTGCTCTGCTTCCACTTCTTCTTGGCTCTCCTTGGATATCCTTGCCATGTGAGATCCTTTGAGGAGTGAAAAGAGGAGCTTTTTCATGGATGTTTGGATTTGGGAAGCCTGGATGGTTGAATTTGGGAATTTGGTGATGTTTTAAGTTGTCCATTCTAATCCGCCCCCCGCTCACCCACTTCCATCCCTGCAGCCTGTGGGGGCTCTCGGCCCTGTTGGGCTTCCATCTCTTTGGGGCTCTCCTTGGAGATCTTTGACACATGAGAGTCTTTAAGGAGTGAAAATGGGAGCTTTTCCATGGATGTTTGGATTTGGGGACACCTGGATAGTTGAATTTGGGGATGTTTTAAGAGGTCCATTCTAATCCTCTCTCCACTCCCCCACCCCATGGCCTACACGGGCTCATGGCCCCACTGTGCTTCCATCTCTTTGGGGCTCTCCTTGGAGATCTTTGACACATGAGAGTCTTTAAGGAGTGGAAAGAGGAGCTTCTCAATGGATGTTTGGAGTTTGGGAAGCCTGGCAGGTTTTAAGAAGTCTATTCTAGTCCTCCACCCCACGGCCCACAGGAAATTGCAGCCCTGCTCTGCTTCCACTTCTTTTTTGCTTTCCTTGGAGATCTTTGACATGTGAGAGCCTTTGAGGAGTGAAAAGAGGGGCTTTTCCATGGATGTTTGGATTTGGGAAGCCTGGATGGTTGAATTTGGGAATGTTTTAAGAGGTCCATTCTAATCCTTCCCCTGCTCGCCCACTTCCATCCCTGCAGCCTGTGGGGACTCAAGGCCCCACTGTGGTTCCATCTATTTGGGGCTCTCCTTTGAAATCTTTGACACATGAGAGTCTTTAAGGAGTGGAAAGAGAAGCTTCCCAATGGATGTTTGGATTTTGGGAACCCTGGCAGGTTTTAAGGAGCCCGCTCTGTGTCTTCCCAGCATCAGCCCAGCTCGTGGGTTTTGTTTGCCTCCACCCGCAGAACCAATGTTTGTCTTGCAAAGCCAGGCCTTGTTCCAGGTGTATTTCCCCATGGACATTTGTCCATGAGGGTGCTGGAGAGAGAGGGAAATGTTGTCAAAACCTTGCTTTGACCTTTCCCAGGAAGGCAGCAGCAAAGAGAGCTTTGCAAAACGCTCCGTGCCCCCAAAATTACCTCTGAGTGCTGAGGCTTTCCTAGGACAGGCTGCCTTGGAGGTGTTTCTGTGGCTGGTGGTTTTCCAGAGGGTTTTGTTGGAATGAAAACCTGCAAAAGGGTCACTCAGGAGTCTGATTTCCTCCCAGGCTGGGATGAAACCGAGTCATCCAGCTTGGAATCTTACCTGGCATGCCCTGGAGCTGAGTCTGTCCCTGCTGAAATTCCTGCTGAAATTTGGGCAGTGGGTCGGGTCACTGAGCACTGTCAAAGTGCAGATTCATGGGAAGATGGACCCAAAAAACTGGGACAGTTTTGGTTTTAGCAGGTGCTGTTCCTAACAGAGTTTTCCTCTCTTTTTCCAACCAGAAGGAAATGGGCCCAGTCAAGGCTCTCTGCTGGGGTTTTGGAGAGGATTAGTTACAGGGAATCGGGATAAGTTCTTATTTTGGGATTTATTTCTGAGAGCAGCGTGCTCCTTCCTGCAGGCAGGAAAGGTTATCACTGACCTCAGGCAACTCTTGGAACTCTCCTTTATTCCCAGGGCTTGGAAGGCCTGTGGCTTGGTGGAATTATTGCAAATCTGCTGGGTTTGGGGTATTTTTGACAATGATAGAATCAGGGAATGGTTTGGATTGGAAAGGACCTTAAAGATCATTTTGTTTCAACCCAAACCATGGGCAAGGACACCTTCCACTATCCCAGGCTGCTCCAAGCCCAGTCCGTCCTGGCCTTGGATGCTTCCAGGGATGGGGCAGCCACAAAATTCCGTGGGCAACCTGTGCCTTCCTCCCAGGGAAGATTTTCTCCCCAAAACCCCAATCCAGCCATACTAAACCCTACTGATTTTACTACTAAAAAGCAACAAATTATGTGCTCTACAAAGCAAAAAAAAAAAAAATAAAAACTGGAAGCTCCACACAGCTCCTTCCCCTGGCTGGAGCAATCCCAGGTCAGCTCAGGTGAAGGATCCAACCCCTCACATCCCCCTCACTCTCTCCCTGATTTGCAGAGCAATCCACATTGGGTTTCTCCAGCTCACTGCTCTGTTCCTATAAAAAAACCCCAAATTTTATTGTGGCTGCTCAGCAGAGCAGACGTGGGTGGAGGTGGCAGCCTTGCACATTCTTCAGCTTCTTGGAACACTTTCTGCCTGGCAGAGTATCAGGTTTAACACCCAGGATCCCTTTTCCCTGCTTCCCTGTGGAATTCCCAATGGGTTTTTCATGCAGGGCCTGGATCCAGCTGCTCCCTCTGGGAATAGCTGTAGGAGGTGGTTGGGCTTTGCTGTTTCAAACAGGATTTCATGGGTTTCACCTGTGCATGTAGCTCAGCCATGGATGTTTCCTCATGGATATTCTCTTCTCCTGCTTCCACTTTCCCTCCCAAATGGGTGTTATCCATTGAGGATGGAATTATTGAGGTTTGCAGTGGATATCAGGAAAATAAACCCCAAATTGAAGCCTCTCTCATTTGTTGCCATCACCTTTTAACTTTCAGGGCTCACCTTTTCAGGGTCATGCTGTCACAGCAGGGAAAACAGGGATGGAGTGGGACAAAGCTCCAGGACCATCATTTTTCCCTTGGTGATCAAAGTGTGGTTGGATTAGGATTTGTCTCCTGTGTGAGCTGAGATATTTCATTTATTTTTCTTATTATTTTTGTTTATTCAGTCTCAGACCAGAGGCATCCAAAACAAGGGAGGGGAAGGGAGAGCTGGCATTGTTCACCTGCACAGGAGAAGCTTTGGGCTGAGCTCAGGGTGGCCTTGCAGGGCCTGAAGGAGCCCCAGGAAAGCTGCAGAGAGACAATTGCCAGGGGATGCAGGGACAGCACCCAGGGAATGGCTGCCAGTGCCAGAGGGCAGGGCTGGATGGGATCTTGGCAATGAGGAATTGTTTCCTGGCAGGGTGGGCAGGGCTGGGATGGAATTCCATCCCTGGATCCCTGGCAGTGCCCAAGGCCAGGCTGGACACTGGGGCTGGAGCAGCCTGGGACAGTGGGAGGTGTCTCTGCCATGGCAGGGGTGGAACAAAATGATCTTTAAGATCCCTTTCCAACCCAAACCACTCTGGGATTCTGTGATTCCATGAAAACCAAAACAATTCTGAACATCCCATTTCACACCTTCCTGCCCATTTTGCACCCTGAAGCATTTTGGGTGAAACTTTCTCACCAAAGAGAGCACAAAGTGCTTTTTATAAGAACAAACCCCCATCCATTGCTGAATTCCAAGCAGTATCCCAAAATTTTGCTTTAACTCCCACCAGTAGGAACCACAAGCTGCTCCTCCACTCATCCAAACCCATTTATCTTAAAAAAAAATCACCCAAAACTAAAATAGACAGAGCAGTTCTTGGATTTGCAAGGGGCAGGTTGCCATGCCACTAAACCACTGTTTATTTGTTGAGGTTTTCAGCTAGAAAAGGATTGAGGGTAATTTTAACTTCCTTTTTTAGCAAGTCTTGAACAGGAGAATAAAACCTTTTGTTCAGATACAAATAAAATAAATAGAATAAAGAATAATAAAAATAATAATATAGAGAATATAAAAATAAAAATAATAAAACCTTTTGTGTCACGGATACAAATCCACGTTAAGAGTTGAATTCAGAGCCCATTAAATTGCTTTAATTGAATTTTTATGCTTCTTTCATATCACAAGGAGGGAGCCATGTCCACCTGTTCCCTTGGAAGTTTTAACCATGGCCAATTCCCAGACCAAAGGGGAACAGGAGGGGAGAAAAAGCTTCCACCACATGGTTTAAGTTGAGAGATTATTTCATGCCAGAACTGAGTGTAAAATGTCAAAGGATTTGACCTCCACGCACAGAAAAAGGAGATCCTGACCTCAGCTCACCCCTTCCTTTGTGCAGAGGGGAAAATAAAAAACAGGCAGAGCCATGTGAGCTGTGCTGAGGGCTTTAGAGCCTTGAAAAGCATTTATATTTATATTTATATTTATATTTATATTTATATTTATATTTATATTTATATTTATATTTATATTTATATTTATATTTATATTTATATTGAAAGTTTTCAAAATTAAATTATAAAACTGATATTATTAGTGTGTCGTTTAATTAGAAGTGTGTATTATATGGATATAATATGTATATTTATATAATATATATTTATATTTACATTTTAATCTATTATATATTTCTATTTATATCATTTCTATTATATAATTATTCATAATAAATATAAATATATCATATGTGTATAATATGTGTATTAAGGTTGAGTTTCTCCCAACACCCTCCTGGAACAGACACTAAATCCACAATTCTTAATTTTACAGCGGTTAAAGTTAAGCAGAGTGGATAATTAAAAAAAAAAAAATATGAACATAAGGTTCCTTTACAGCAGAATTTTTTGAGGGGCCAACAGAAATATTTAAAAATTCAGGCCCAGAAGATTCTTGTGGAGGCACTGATGTAGAGTTAATAAATTGCATAAATAAATGGGGTTAGGAGTTTCATCCAAAAAGGTGCAATTAAATAACTTTTTTTTTTTAATTAGCCCAAAAAATGTTCACAGAATCACAGAACCAAAAAATGGTTTGGGTTGGGAAAAGAACCTTAAAACCAACCAGGAACACCTCCACTGGTCCAGTTGCTCCATCCAACCTGGCCTTGAATATTCTTCATTAGTTTCCAACTATTGAGATGTTTTCACTTGGGGATTTATTAATTATTTATTGAAAAAAACAAATTAATCAAGCTGTTTTCTCTAGGGAAAACAAATAATCACTTTAAGCTACACCTCTGGTTCTTTTTTAAAGCTTTGATAACCTTAAAATACACCTGAGTTTGCTTTTTTTAAAGCAAATTTTGTAACCTTAGATGTTCAATTTCCCACTTTTATGACCAAATCTAAAATCCCTGGAAACGAGAGGCTGGAATAAAATTGCTGACAGCTCTTGAAGGGAAGAATTAGCCCTGAAAACAAAGCAAGGGAGATCATTTAAAGCTCAGCTCTTTGAATTAACACCAAACACGAGGACTGAGGGATTATTTTGTTACGAGCTGGGCTTTTGTCTTCCTCCAGGTGCACCACACTTTGTTTAAGGGACATTTCAAGGTCCTTGCTATCAGGATCCTGGACAAAAAACACAGCCTGGGTTTATCAGGGTTCCCAGGAACCCGTGAAAAGCAGGAGGAGAGTCAAGGGCAGCACTGAAAGCAGGAATTACAGCCAGGGAATTACAAGCTTTGTTCCTTCTCTGCCTGGATCAACCCCCAAGTTTTAATATTTTCGTTTTTAATTTCGCTTCATGAGCTGTGTGTTAATAGAACCAGAAGAATTTGCAGTGTTTCAGAAGGGAATTGATGGGGTTGTCACTCTGCCCTCACATTTTGCTGCTGGAAAATGCAATTTTCAGGTGATTTTGGGCGTTGGGGTTGGCGAGCTCACAGCTCCCTAACAGATCCAGAGGCTCCCAGGATCAGGGAATTCCCAGCTCTTCCCCTTGTGCCATAGGTTAAAAACGGATTCATTCCATTCCCTTTGGACACTCTGGTGTTTCACCCAGCATGTGGTGCTTTCCCAGCACATCATCCCCTTCCCACTGGATTAAAAACCTCTCCATCCCAAAAAACCACTCCCTGGAATGTCCAGCCAGTGCTGCCTGAGCTTGGCACTTTTCCTCTCAGCTCTGCTCCTTAGGATCCAGCACTTCTGGATGTTCTCTCCACCCCCAGAAGGTTTCCCCACCAAGATTTGTCCATCCTGATCAGGGAAGATCGCCTTTAATGGATCCCACTTCATCTCCTGGAGTGGGAATTTCCACTGGGATCTGCTCGGGATGAGGAGGAGGAAATTGTCTTCCTCCTTCTCACTCCCTTCTGTGCCAGCAGCCACCAAAAACTGAAAAGGAGCTGAAAAAAAGGAGCTGAAGCTACCCCATGGTGTGGACCCAGAGCTCCAGTGCCACAGCCACAGGAAATTTGTGGAAGTGGGGATGATTTCCCAAAATATTTTGCCAAGTAGATCTGTGGAGCTGGCAGGAATCCAATTGGCTCCATCAAAAAAAAATGAATATTCTGTTATAATGTGATGTATATCTATTCATATCTATTCATATCTATTCTATTCTATTCTATTCTATTCTATTCTATTCTATTCTATTCTATTTATTCCATTTAGAGAGAAATATCTTTTTCCCAAAAGTGCAGGATGGGATTTGCAATTATTGTTCAGCAGATGATATTGATGTAGAATTCCATCAGAAGTTTCCAGAGTTTTCCTTCTTAAGGAGCACTTTTGCAGTGCCATCAGCTGCAGATCCATCCTGGTGTCCGTTTGTGGTGTCACAAACCAGTTTGCATCCAAGCTGATGAGCCCGCCAGCTGGGTTAGCACACAGAGAACAATTCCTCTGGAATTCTGGAATTCTGGCCCATGGAAATCCACTCTGAGGAAAAATCCCTGCTTTTTACACCTCCCTACTAGAAATCTAGATATAAACCTCCTCTTTTATAGAATTATAGGATGACTTGGGTTGGAAGGGGCTTAAAAATCATCTCTGGCTGCCCCTGGATCCCTGGCAGTTGCCCAAGGCCAGGTTGGACATTGGGGCTGGAGCAGCCTGGGACAGTGGGAGGTGTCCCTGCCATGGCAGGGGTGGGATGGGATGATCTTTAAGTTCTCTTCCAACCCAAACCATTCCAGGATTCCAAGTTTCCATGACTCCATAATTCCATGAGTCTCAACCCTTTCCTCTGTTGTATCTCAGTCTCCAAAGGAAACCCTTCCCTGCAAACTCCCAGTTCCCACGCGGACTTCCAGGTCCTCAGAACTTCCCTGGGTAAATCCCACCTGTGCTGGAGGCCTCTGTTGCCTTTCCAGACTGAGATCTGTCTGGCTCCTCCAGGATCCCTTCCCTTCAGCCCACAGAGGTTGTCCCTCCTTCATTCACAGAATCCCAGAATTCCCCAGAATGACCAGGTTGGAAGAGACCTTCCAGACCATGGAGTCCAGCCCAGACCCACCAGCTCAACTGAACCCTGGCCCCCAGTGCCACATCCAGGCTTTGTTAAACACACCCAGGGATGGGGACTCCACCACCTCCCCGGGCAAGCCATTCCAGAACTTTCTCAGCCTTGCTGGAAAAACCTTTTCCCTGCTCTCCACCTGTATTTCCTATCCTGCAGCTCCCACACAGGGCAGAGCGAGGTGAGGATCCAATTCCTCAACACCTGCCTGTGTTCCCAGCAGCATTCCCAGCTCCAGGACCTCAGCCTTGCTCAAGAGCCTCACATCCAACTTGGAAAATAAAAAAAAAAAAAAGAGGCTTTAAATTGTTGGCTTTTCCATCAACTAATGAAAGAGTTATGTCATGGTGGTTAATCCACAAGATTTCCAAGTGGCGATATATTTGAGATAAAAATCTTCATATTCCAAATGCCTGGCACTTCCTGGGATTGAAAAAGCAACAAATATGTTCTCAGTCCCCAAGCAACACCTGCACTTCACCAATTTTTTCTTCTGTTTTTTTCCCACGTTTTTCCCACCACAGTGAGCATCCTCAAGGATAACTCCAAAAAAAACCAAAAAGGAAATCTTGGGTTTCAAGCAGAGAAGTTGAGAGATCTGTATTTTGTTCTGTGTTTTGACACTAATTCCATGATTTATTTTAGGCAAATAACTGAGAGTTTGATTTTTTACAGAGCATTTAGGAAAACTCAGGAAGCCGAAAGGTGTTTCAGGAGGTTTTTGAAGGTGCCCAAGCACCTAAACCATGGAGAAACCAGTCCCAGCTATGGAGCTGCCTTTGGAAAACCCTCTCTCTGAATCTTTAGGACAGCTGAAAAATTGGGCAGCTCATGCCCAGGCACAGTTTTATTTTCATTAATCAGTCCATGTCTTTTACCACAGGAGAGCTGATGGATCCTGAGAGCAGAGCTGGCAGGCAGGGACCAAGCATTCCCAGTTCAGTTTTGGACTTGCACAGCGATTCCTTCTGGTTTGTTTTGGTTTGATCCCCTTCCACTCCCTGAGCCCTTCTCCGTATGTCCTTGGGAAAGTGGAGCTGATCTCTGACCCAGGGCAGGATTTCCTGCCAGGATTCTCCCAGAGAATTTCCTGGGCTCGCTCCTTGCTCCTTTATCTCCTCTCACCTGTCCAAGGTGGAGCCTCTCCCTGCTCTCCTCTTTGTTTTTGGGGGTAGCATCTTTTAGCTCTACCTCAGGGGACATTTCTGTCTCCTGGAGCTCTTCCTTTTCCATGGAAACACCTCAGTCTGGCTCCCTGCTCTTTCCCAGGGTTAATCTCATCTCATCCTGGAGGCGTTTAAAGTAAATATCTCTGCCTGGCCCAAGGGGCAAGTTTAAACTGGACATTGGGGAAGGAATTGTTCCCCACGAGGGTGGGGAGGCCCTGGAATAGAATTCCCAGAGAAGTTGTGGATCCCTGGAAGTGTCCAAGGCCAGATTGGTGCAATGTGGGATAGTGGAAGCTGTTGGAAACAAAATTATCTTTAAGGTCCCCTTCCAATCCAGACCATTCCATGATTCTGAAGTTTGGATGGCAGACATTCAGCATTTGAGGTTTTTCATGCTTGGGGTTGTTCTCCACTGGCCCTCAAAGCATTTCTTGGCCTTTGTATGTCCCAGTCATGAGGAAGATTAAAAGCACTGATTGCAAAACCTGGTAAATCAAATCTGAGTCTTTACAGACAACCCAGTTTCTTTCCACAGCATTCTCCTCTTAATCCCCTCTTGGCAGAACACGCCAAGGTTTGGATAGCAGAGCTCAAATTACCTTCCGTGGTAAATAAAACAAACAAGAAATAAATAAATAAGGGCTCCTACCCTAAAAACAAACACCCACTGGAAAACAGCTTCTCCTTCACCTGGTGCTGCCCAGGTGCCAGAAGATGCCACTTGGATTTTGTAATTCAAGGTGCTCTTGGCCCTCCAATTCCGATTGAACATCTCCAAACTTGAGCTGTTGTTGGGGGGCCAGGATCTGCTCACAGGGAACAGGGACAGAGAGAAAACAGCCTCAAGCTGTGCCAGGGGAGGTTGAGTTGGATAATTAGGAAAAATTTCTTCCTGGTAAAGGCAGTCGGGCCTTGGAAGGGGCTGCCCAGGGAGGTTTGGAGGTGTCCAAGGAAGGTCTGAACATTGCACTCGCTGCTCTGGGCTGGGTGGGCACCAGGCTTGGTGCAAAAGGCCAAGAAGAAGTGGGATTGTTCACCTGCACAGGAGAAGCTTTGGGCTGAGCTCAGGGTGGCCTTGCAGGGCCTGAAGGAGCCCCAGGAAAGCTGCAGAGAGACAATTGCCCAGGGGATGCAGGGACAGCACCCAGGGAATGATCTTAGAGGTCTTTTCCAACCTTAATTCTGGGTTTTATCCACAGCTTGGGGGGCTCCTTCAAAGCCTCCTCTGCCAGGCCTTTAGCAGGACATGGCATCCAACAGGATCATTCCCTGAGGAACCCACGTGGTGCCAGCGCTCACAGGGCTCCTTTTATGGTGGCTGAGTACACACAACACCCTTAGCAAACTCATCCTGAGCTCTCCCTGTGTATTCAGCCTATTATGACCCCAACAAACGGGGGATTGTTCGCAGCTGAGGAACAATGGGCTGGGATGTGCAGTCAATGACCTGGGGAAGTGCACATTAGATAATCAAATTGGCTCCATCTGACCATCCCCAGCCTATTTGTACAGCTCTTCTCTTGAAAGCAATCGAAAACAGAAGGATGTTTAAGAGGGCCATTAAAAATTCGATGGTTTGCTCTCACGTTGGGTTTGATTTCCAGCAAGTTCCCAGGTCTGTATCAGAGGTTGCTTTAGTTTGTCTGTGAGGGGCAAAATGCTCAGTTCAACATCAGAGATTCTGGGAGCTCCCAGGGTTTGCTGCTCAGCTTCAGGAACTTTCAGGGAAATTTACCCAGAGAGATGTTTGGAATGTCTTTGGGCGGTGCACAGAAATGGATGGAAATAGAAATAATTGGAAGCAGAAACTATTGGAGTTGTCATTGTCTGTCAGAAATTGCTTGGATTTGGAAGCTTAAATCATCCAGGGCCACCCCTGCCATGGCAGGGACACCTTCCACTGTGCCAGGTGCTCCCAGCCCCAGTGGTCCAACTTGCCTTTTTTAAGATAAATGGGTTTGGATGAGTGGAGGAGCAGCTTGTGGTTCCTACTGGTGGGAGTTAAAGCAAAATTTGGGATATTGCTTGGAATTCAGCAATGGATGGGGGTTTGTTCTTATAAAAAGCACTTTGTGCTCTCTTTGGTGAGAAAGTTTCACCAAAATGCTTCAGGGTGCAAAATGGGCAGGAAGGTGTGAAATGGGATGTTCAGAATTGTTTTGGTTTTCATGGAATCACAGGAATCCCAGACTGGTTTGGGTTGGAAAGGATCTTAAAGATGATTTTGTTCCACCCCTGCCATGGCCGGGACACCCTCCCACTGTCCCAGGCTGCTCCAGCCCCAGTGTCCAGCCTGGCCTTGGGCACTGCAGGGATCCAGGGATGGAATTCCATCCCAGCCCTGCCCACCCTGCCAGGGAACAATTCCTCATTGCCAAGATCCCCATTCCAGCCCTGCCCTCTGGCACTGGCAGCCATTCCCTGGGTGCTGTCCCTGCATCCCCTGGCAATTGTCTCTCTGCAGCTTTCCTGGGGCTCCTTCAGGCCCTGCAAGGCCACCCTGAGCTAGGCCCAAAGCTTCTCCCTGTGCAGGTGAACAATCCCACTCCTTCTTGGCCTTTTGCATGTCTAATTACAATTATAAATTATTTAACACATCACTTGGCCAATCGGGCTCTCTCAGCTTCTTGCAAATTAAATTCACCACCAACAAAAACCAATGAAACCAAAATTCCTTTGCATGGCAATAATTCCTGTAAATTGCTGCATCCTCTGGCCTGTAGGAAAGACAACCCTGAGTGAAAAGCAACTCTTGATTTTCTTGGATGATGAATTTACAGCTGCCTGAGCAAGGGAAGCCCTGGTGATGCTTTCAGCTCTCATTGCTGAAGGTGTATTTCATCTTCCAAACAATGCTCCTCATCCTGCGACCTGTGAATAACTGCTCAAAGCATCAGTGAATATCCTTTGATATCCTTGAGAGCTACATAAATGTGAGCCAATTTTCCATGCAAAACCATTGGCAAATTTGACTTCAGGATTAATTAGTTTCATGGGGGAGGAATCCACCAGCAAACAGGAGCTGCTCTGAGACTCAGCATAAAAGTGAGCTCTGCACAAGTCCCTGCCAGGAGGGCACAAGCCGGGGGGGTCGGGCTCTGCTGCCAGGAACAGGGACAGGAGCAGAGGGAACGGCCTCAGGCTGGGCCAGGCAGGCTCAGCTGGGCCAGCAGCAGGAATTTGCCCATGGAAAGGGAGCTCAGGCTTGCAGGGGCTGCCCAGGGAGCTTTGCAGTGCCCATCCCTGCAGGTGTCCCCTGGAGGTGGCACTGAGTGCTCTGGGCTGGGGACAAAGTGCCCGTGGGGCACAGCTGGCACTGCATGGGCTGGCAGGGTG